>JABUQX010109072.1:10000-22500 GCA_015478945.1 Trachelipus rathkii
TCTTTCTTACTGAAGAGATTTGAAGTTTCCCAATGATGACGATGAAAGGCAGTTGGATGCAGACAGTGTAAATATTGTAGATATTGTAGACAAAAAAATTAATGTAGATTATACGGTCGCCAGTCCTGTACAGCAGAACAAATGTTAACAGTTTAGTAAAAAAAACGTTTCTGTAGTTTCTTGTAGAACTGTTTGTAGTTTTTGTAGTTCTTCTGAAAATTTTCCTAAAGTTTCAGTAGAAGTGCTTTTCAGCCTACGATTTCTTTAGTCCTGTTGCCACGAACGCCGATTTTCCACATACCCTCTGGAGAAGCACACGATCGCCAGATTTTTTATTTAGTTTTAGAACGAATGTAGACAATACAATTAGTACAATTAGCACAATTAGTACAATTAGTCCTGTCACGGTCGCCAGATTTCGTTGGTATTTTTATTTTACCAACGACTCTAATAAAGGTCTTCGACACGTGCTTGAATGATTAGAAAGGATCGCAATTTTGCAGATTCCTTTTTATTTACGATTATCAATTCAACTACTACAGTTACTACAATATCACGAGTTGATAAGAAAGTCACGTTTCACAATAAAAGTTTAATCACAATAAAATTATTTAAATTTATCCTTTTAAACTTCACAAATACAAAATAAATAATGCAAATAGTTTTATCTTCCTTTTCTTAATATAAAGTAAAAATGTTTATTCATAGAAATTTCTTAAGATTACAAATAAATTTTTAGTTCAAATAATGCACTTATAAAATAATGTTAATGCCACTTTCAAATAAATGATAAATATTTTAAAAGAATATATGATCCACTGAACCGTTTGGTTAGCTTTAAGATGCTGTACAAGCACGATGATTTAAAATAAAATTGATTAATAAAATAGTTAAGATGGATCTTAGTACGTAAGAATATCTTTACACGTTGTGGATGAAACTCAATACTTACAGTTTCAGGAATAAAGTTTCACTTGTAGTACGTACAAGGTTAGTTGATAGAAGATTTCAAATGCTTAAAAATAATTTCACAGTTTATAAGAACACTTTAGTCTTTGTTAGACTTTCACTTTGATTGCAAAAGTGCAGCTCTTCACAACGAGTGCTGTTTAGCGACCCTGTTCAATGAGTGCAGTTTAAAGACTTTGAGTCCTGAGTTTGACTCTTCACAATGAATTAATTATAGCACTTACATAGTGAGTGCGGTTTCGCAATCCGTCACAACGGCGTAGCCATAAATCGAATAAAAATATTATCATAAAATATTAATTAAAACCTTTTTAATAAAATTACTGCGCAATAACAAACTGCATAGCAACAGTAAGTTGATGCACAATAATAATAATTTAACCAAAATATCTTCGTGCGAAGTACCTAATTTTTGTTCTATTTTAGTAAGACAATATTTAATTATGAACATTAAATATTGGATTTACTTTTACAATTATTCATTGTAAATATATATATATATATATATATATATATATATATATATATATATATATATATATATATATATATATATATATATATATATATATATATATATATATATATATATATATATATATATATATATATATATATATATATATATATATATACCTTGTAGGACTTTTATTTACATATGGGGAACATCCTTTGTACATGCTTATCTCTCATGTGATTGGCTAAAATATTCCTTATCTTTTTTTAAAAGTATTATTTGATCAGTAATATTATATTATCTTTCGCTCTAAACTTATTTTAAAAATCTTAATCGCAATAGCTTTTAAACGTGGTAGAAGGTTTGTCCTCAGTATTAAAAGTGTTCTATTATCCTCAACCTTATTTCCGTACATACATCATGATCCGTCTTAACAAATATACCTATATACAAGACATTGTACAATGGGTAATCAAGATCCCAAGCTGTGGTGTGTCAATCATATATAAAAGAAATCCAAATGGCTATGAATATTTCACGTGTAATGATCGCTCTGCATATTCTAATGACAGGCGTGTTTTTATGAGTGCAGATGAATTACTTTGTATATATCAACATGCTGAAGATTGGGCAATGGAACACTTTAAGTCATGATGTTATAAACCGGCAAATAACAGAAGTGGTGAGCACGATTGTAAGCAACTTACTTTATCCTTTTCTAAATATCTAAATACATTCAGAATGGATATTAGAATATGGCAGATGTTTAGTGAAACAGGAGTATTTGAACCTACATCTTATGGATTATATATTAATGGTATACCTTGGATAAAATATTTGTCTGATGTACGTAAGAGAATATTAATGCAATTGAAGAAAACGGAATTGTTGGCTAATTATGTAACTGTACCCATTATATGTTATACCATGAGTTTTATACATTTAAAAAAATGTTAACCGAGGATTCTGAAATTATTATTGAACAGTTCTTAACCTCGATAGATGTACAAAAATTAATTTGCCAGCTTAGAGAACATTGGCGAGTATCTATTTACCCTGACTATCCTAAACAGATTATGCGTGTTCCCTAAACTGCACGGAAAGCTTTTTGCATATGTACTCTTGATGGTGTTGAGGAAGGAAAATATCTGGTGGATAATGATATAAATGATTGGTATATTTGCAAAGATTTAGAGAGTTTAAATTGGAAGCACTGCAGAACCAATAGAGTGTTAGAATATGATATATATATATATTATTATATATATATATATATATTATTATTATTATATTATTATTATATATATTATTATTATTATTATATATATATTATTATTATTATATATTATTATACATATATATTATTATATATATATATATATATATATATATATATATATATATATTATATATATATAGTTATTATTATTTATATATACAACACAGGGTGTGTATAAAATCTTAAAAGATATTATATATATATATATATATATATATATATATATATTATTATATTATATATATATATATTATTATATATAAATATATATATATATATATATATATATATATATATATATATATATATATATTTATATATATATATATATATATATATATATATATATATATATATATATATATATATATATTACATAAAGTCTATTCAAATCATAGCTTGCAAAAACATATATATATATATATATATATATATTTATATTATATATATATATTATTATATATATATATATATATATAAATATATATATATATCGTATTATTGTTATTATTATTATTATTATTATTTAATTATTATTATTATTATTATTATTATGATTATTATTATTATTATTATTATTATTATTATTATTATTATTATTATTATTATTATTATTATTATTATTATTATTATTATTATTATGATTATGATTATTATTAATCTTTGTTTTGTGGCTATTGTTGTGTTTTGTTTTGTCCAGGATCATTTTCTTTTTTCGCATAATCAATTTGTGAATATAGACCTCCATCGTATACATGTATTATCAGGATAGCTTGTAATATGCCTAGATAGCATAGTGTGACGTCATACGCCAAAAATTGAACAAAGTGTGTAGGGGTAGCAGAGGAGACGTCATAAGAAAAATCATCCATGAAAGCACATAAAGGTAGCTAGAGAAGAAATCATAAAAGTAGCTCAGAAAGTAGCAGATTCAGGAACGCACATGACCGGTGCTAAAGACTGGAACGTACATGACCGGTGTAAAAAACCATCAGGAACGTACATGACTAGTGCTAGAAACTAGAAAATACATCTGGAAGCTGAAGCTGGTAGGTGCTAGAAGCTATAATCTAGCTTCCCTATACTTTTTGTGGACATACTATCAAACTAGTATCACTATTGCAAATATCGCAAAATATCGCATAGGACGGATACATTTCTTCTCAAGTGTGCATATGAAATCGAATCATAAACAGAGTTTGAAATTTTCAACTATTGTCATCTATTAGACCATTCCGAGAAAAACTTAGGATAAAACGAAAAATGATACGGAAGGAATAAATAACTCCATAATATATATATATATATATATATATATATATATATATATATAGTATATATATATATATATATATATATATATATATATATATATATATATATAAATATATATATATATATATATATATATATATATATATATATATATATATATATATATATATATATATTTATATATATATATTGGGATTCTATAATTTATGTTCAACATATAATTACATATTATTATGTACGTCACTGTACGTGTTTGATCGTGTTAATGCAGCGAAGACGAAGCGCAAGCTGATCTAGAATTACCTCACCCTTCCGTTACTCCGTTACTAACGGAACTAGTTTTTTCAGTAACGGAGTAACGGACTCGTTACATTTTCTTTCATGTAACGCTCCAAATAAGCTCCGTTATTTTTTCCTCCGCTACTTTTTAGTCCGTTACTTCTTTTGAATATTTCAATTAATAAAGCTTTATGACCTTCATTCCGGCTTTGGTCATCCTTTTTATAATATATATATATATATATATATATATATATATATATATATATATGTGTATATGTATTATGTTATATATTTATATATATATATATATATATATATATATATATATATATATATATATATATATATATATATATATATATGTATGTATATATATATATATATATATATATATATATATATTTATATATATAGTATATATATATATATATAAATATAAATATATATATATATATATATATATATATATATATATATATATATATATATATATATATATTATAAGGAATAAGGGGAAATTTCATAGAATAATGAATAAGGATGATGCTTTTTGTAACTGATGAGATGAATGTAACTAGAGTGTGGTGGGAACACTTCAAAGAAATCTTCATAACATTAAAATGAAGAGTGATAGTGAATGCTTGTGGGTTTGATGGTGCAAGGAATAGATTGGGGATGAGGAAATTAGTAAGGAGGAGGTAAATGCAGATAGAGAAAGTTGAAGAATGATAAATCTGCAGGTATAGATGAAAATACTGGTGAAAGTAAAAGTACATAGGCGAGATGGTGATTGATTGAATAGTTGTGCAACAAAATGTTTATGGAGAGAATAGTTCCGAGGGATTAGAGGAGAGAGTAACAGTACCCTTATATAAGGGTAAATGAGATAAGGGTAACTGTAGGAGTTATAGGTAAACTACTTTTTAAGTGTAGTAAGGAAGATATATACTTGTGTTTTGGTCGAAAGAATGCGTCGAGTGACTGAAGGACAGATTGTGAAGAACAAGGTGGCTTTAGAAGTGGTAGAGGATGTGGATCAAATCTTTACATTGAAAATGATTAGAAACTGAGGGAGGAGAAGGATAAATTGTATTTAGTTTTTTTGTATTTGCAAACAGGCGAATGAAGATTAATATGGAAGCTCTATGGCAGGTGTTATTGATATATGGTGTTGGTGGTAAGCTGAATGGAATCAAAAGTATATATGACGATAGTAAATGGTGTGTAAGAATATATGGAGTTGAAAGTGATTGTTTTAATATTAATAGCGGAGGGAGGCAGGGATGTGCTATGTCTTCTTGGTTATTCAATTTGTATATGGATGGGGTTATGAAAGAATTAGAGGTGGGATGGCAGGGGATGGTGTTAGAATCAGGGTTGTGGAGTCGTTTCAAAATTTTCCGAGTGACTCCACCCTTCAAAAATTACCGACTAAGACCCGACTATACTCTCTTCAAAATTACCGACTCCGACTCCGACTCCAAAAATCTCGGTTAGAATGATGGAGAATGGAAGAGGGTGGAGGGTGTTTGTGTGGTGAATCTGGAGAAAGTTGGAGAGAGGAGTGGGAGGAGAGTATCCAGGGTGTGTAAAAGGAGATGTTTGAAGGTAAACGTAGATAAGAGTAAGGTTATTGTTGTGAGTGAGGCCGGCCTCGGTGTGAAGTTATGCTAGATGGTGAGCAGCTGGAACAAGTGTCTGGGTTTAAATATTTAGTATACATGTTGGATGAAAAGGGAACGAATGAGTATGCAGAGTGTAGTAAGAAAGTGAATGCGGGCGAAGGTACAAAGAATTTATATCGTTCGTTGACGCAAAGGACTAGATTTGAATGCGCTAGGGTCTTACATGAGGGTATGTTTTTTAATAATAATGATAATGTTGAAAATTTAATATACACAAACCAATAAATTGCCTAAGATACCGTAATTAATGTCATTTTGAAAAGCTAAAAGTAACGGAGTAACGGCACTTCGTTACTTTTCCTTTCAAAGAAACGGAATAACGATAACGCAACTACTTTTCCGGATTAACGGAGCACGATGACGGAACTACTTTTTGTAGAAAACAAACTGGCAAATCTAAATGCGAAGGCAGTAAAGTATTGTGGCCCCCTCATCAAAGCTGTCTTTCAAGGTTTTCAAAAAAGATTTGAAACTTTCCTCAATTTGGAAAATGAACAAGTAGTGCACGAGGCGATAATTGCAAGCGTTACTCACCCATATTTCAAATTGAGGTGGGTCACAATCAATACAAGATGGAACCATGAAGAAAAAGAAGAGCTCGTGAAGAAGATACTCCTACGCGCTGCCACCGATTTGTCAACCCCCTAGACTCTTCAGTGAGCGAAACTGTCTCTAGCAGTGAAGAAGAGGACTATTTCGGTTTTGGAAAAAAATATTGCTATTCAGCCAGGATCTGTTTTGTCAGTAGACATGCAAGTTTTAGAATATCTGAAAGATACAGATCGAAACTTGAAGAGCCTCAACAGGCACCCATTGATAAGAAAATTATTTATGCGGTACAACACAACGATTCCATCATCTGCGCCTGTTGAGAGACTCTTCTCTTTTGCAGGGATGACTTTAACACCAAAAAGATCATCCCTCTCTGACAAGACTTTCGAAAGATTGGTCTTGCTCCGGGCGAATAACAAATTAGCTTTTTAAATGCTATGGTGGTAGTCTGGTAGATTGTTACTACCCTGGTCTACCCAGTACCCTCGATGTGTTTAACCATGTAATGTTTATGTTTTCAGGTAACAGGAATATTATACACTAAACTTTTCATTTTCTATTTTATTTAACCCTTAAGTCTTAACCGCCGAGCGCGTCAAATTTGTGCCATTGGAGATTTTTCGTTTTGTCATTAGCAAGTACAGTATAAATGTTCCCAAATGCCTATGAGCGATGAGACTATGAGGTGGTAGCCAAATAGAGTTATTTTATCACAAAAACCAAATAAGACCAAAATTAAATCATAAAATTAGTTAAAAAAATAAAGAACTTAAAATATACAATTATTCTGTACTTAAGTACATTTGATAAAAGTACTTAGTACTTAAGTACTTTTAAACCATGTACTTCGTACTTTGTACTTAAGTACTTTCAAAGTACCTAATGCCAGTTTCGTATATATATATTTTTTTTTATATATAAATATATATTAAATATAAATTATACATATATATATATATATATATATATATATATATATATATATATATATATATTATATATATATATATATATATGTATATATATATGTATATATATATATCATTGATAATTACTTTAAAATTTAAAAAACTAACAATTAAAAAAAAAATTATCGATAGTCCGAACCTTATCGATAGTTTTTTTATCGAAAGTATCGAACTATTGATTAGAGTGAAGAACAACTGATTGTCTCCATTAAACATATTTATATATTATATTATTATATTATTGTTATTATTATATATATATATATATATATATATTATATATATATATATATATATATTATATATATATATATATTACATATATATTATATTATTATAGTTATATATATATATAGTTATTATATATACATATATATATATATATATATATATTATTACGTTTCACTTCATCAAGACATTATTATTGTCATATATATATATATATATATTATATATATATATATATATATTAATATATATTATTATTATATATATACATATATATACATATTATACATATATATATATATATATATATATATATTATATACATATATATATATATATATTATTTACATATATATATATTATTATTATTATTATTATACATATATAATATATATGTTATATATATATATATATATATACATACATATATATATTACATATGACTAAATCTAAAGACTACGGCAGTATTTTATAGTGCGAGCAGATATATATATATATTTATATATATATATATATAGCAGCGGCAGCAGAGCAGTTATTATGGTATAAGGCGCGGCATATATGGCGGCGAGGCGCACAGGAGTATATGGTTATGGGCAGGCATACATATATCGAGCTGGGCGTTGCGCCACCTGAGTTGGTGGTGCCTGCGGCGCCTGCGGCGCACTACTTCACCCGTAGGCTGCATACAGGCGCAAATAATTTCTTTTAAAAAGGCGGACTATAAAGCTCGCCCATAAGTGGTCACAGCAGGAACAAAGCATTTTTTTACCCTTAAAAGTTAGAACTAGGCAACTTTGTATCATTTAAAACCAGTAAAATTTTATGTATATATATATATATATATATATATAGTATATATATATATATATATATATTATGGCAAGGTGTATGATATATATATACATATATACATATTATTATATTGTTATTATATATATATATATGAGCATTTATATTACATATATATTATATATATTATTATTATTATATATTATTATTATATATATTATTATATTATTACATATATATATATATATTATATATATATATATATATTATTATTATTAAGTTATTATTATTATTACATATATATATATATTATATTATTATTATTATATATATGTTATTATATATATAAAATATATTTATATTATTATTATTATATATTAAACATATATATATATATTATTATTATTATTATTATATATATATATATATATATATTATTATATTATATATTATTATATATTTATATATATATATATATATATATATATATATATATATATTATTATATTATTATTATTATTATATATTATTATTATTATATATATATATATTATATATATACATATATATATATATATATTATTATAGAATATATATATATATATATATATATTATTATTATTATATATATATATTATACATATATATTATATTTATATATATATATATATATATATTTCTCGAAGACGGTTTGAGATATCGTAATGAAACTTTGTATATGTTCTATTGGTATGTTAAACTGATTACCGATGAGTTTTCAAGTCGCTAGGTTGATTCTAGGGGGTATCTCCGAGAGCAAGGGTGAAATAAGCGGGTTACGCCGTTTTTGCGGCTTCCAATTCCGAGCGAAGATTAGGCCTAACGCGAGATTGGGCCAATCGAACAGGTGTTCGATTGACCGAACTGACTAATTCTAAGTTATTATTACTATTATTATTATTATTATTATTATTATTATTATTATTATTATTATTATTATTATTATTATTATTATTATTATTATTATTATTATTATTATTATTATTATTATTATTATTATTATTATTATTATTATTATTTATTTCATTTTATGTTTATTTCTTTATTTTTATTATTCTTCGTTAGCGTTAGCCCTGCCCCTCTCAGCCCAGCGTAGCACCGCACCAACCCCTGCCCCACACAGCACCGACCCCTATATATATATATATATATATATATATATATATATATATATATATACTATTTTTTTATATTATTTTTTTTTTTTATTTTTTTTATATATATATATATATATATATATATATATATATCTATATATATATATATATATATATATATATATATATATATATATATATATATATATATATATATATATATATATATATATATATATATATATATATATATATATATATATTTATATGTTATATATATATATATATATATATATTTATATATATATATATATATATATATATATATATATATATATATATATAGTATATATATATATATATATATATATATATAACTAGTTCAGTAGTTCTTAACTACAAATAAATTGGTAACTATGGCTCTGAAAATTTTCAACTTCTTCAGCGCTCGTGCTGAACCTCCTGGGGGAAAACATGGACCACAAAGACATGGAGGTGGAAGAGGACGTGTAGATATTAGTTTACGGTGTTTTAATTACAAATATTAATAAATGTGTTTTTCTTCTTTATAAAAGCATGCTTTTATTATCGCACTAAAGTTTACTTTGCAAATAAATTTAGCGAACATCCACCAGCCGGCGAAAAGTCGTAGGCGCAAAGGCGCATAGGCGCAAAGGCGCATAGGCGCATAGGCGCTAGGCGCATTGATGTGACAAAAATATAGGCGCATAGGCGCTAAGCGCACTAGGTCCGGCGGCATAGGCGCATAGGCGCAGGCGCACACAAAAAATTATAGCGACATCAGTACACTTACTTTTTGGACATAGCATATATATATATATATATATATATATATATATATATATATATATATATATATATATATATATATATATATATATATATATATATATATATATATATATATATATACACGAGGTGGACCAATATTCGCATTAGTATAGGCGAATATTCGCAATGAATTTCAATATTCGCTTCACATTCGCAGCTATTTTAACATTCCCATTTGCATTCGTATTTTCAATTGCGAATGTTTACGAATAATTTAAAAAAAAAATTAATGAAACCGCCAAACACTAAAATAAATAAGTATGGCTTCGTATATAGCAAAAGTTTATTTTTATTATCACAAATGTTTTTAGTATCTATCGTGGTAAAAAAAAAAAAAAAAAAATTTAAATGCTTAATATTTTTATAAAAATTATTTAATTTATTTTATGTTCGAAAATGTCATAAAGAGGAATTAAAAAGGAATTTAGAAATTTATTTGCTATGAACCAATCGCAGCGCTGCGTACATTTCGACGTAGGTAAATGAAGGAGTGGCTTTCTTTAGAAAAACAGCCGTTGGAAATTTTGAAGAGCATATCCGAAATTTGCCCGATAATTTCCTTATCTATCTGACCAACTGTATATTGATATATTCATACTGTACATATGCGCATTTTGAACATTTTGAGATTAAATAATTAAGTAGCTACGAGGAAGTGAAAAGATTATTCGATTTTTTTGTTTTTGTTTTCGAGAGCGGACCTCAGCAACGAATGGGCATGTGCCGTCCATCGAGGTAGCCAATAAAACTGTATATCAGGCTATCAGGAGTTCAAGGCAAGTCAACCATTCGCTAAGAGAGCTCGTGATGCTCTTGTGACAATAAATGCAAGTTTCCAACGCTATACTTATGCCACAATAGAGAAACCAATTATTGAAATGAGCTGAACAATAGGAATGTTAATTGAATTAACAAATGAAATATGTGGAAGTACTGTACATAGGGTTTTTTATGCATTTATTGAGAAGTTGCTCTTATTTACACGATTTAATTGGAGCTATTTTAAGGGCAAGATCCATTTTGGCCTGGGACGGTCTCTGTTTACCTCCCACTTAAATGGACATAAGGGACTGCTTGACTTGACTATAGCAACACCGCGGTTCTCTAAACGTTGATTTTCCGGTGTTTTTTTCAGACCAGGTCAGCTCATTAATTTTTCAAATTCATGAAAATTCATGTTTCTGCTGACATTCTTCGTACGCAACTTCCAGAATTTTTACAATGATTAAACTTGAAATATGGTAGATAGGTCCATTACCTAAAGGATTAGCATTGATTTTTGAGTTTTGTATTATATTCAACAATTTCCAAACCTCATTTTTTTTGATTTGAAATGAAAATTGCGATAATTTTTTTCTGTTCGCGGTAAATGAAATTTTCAGGGTATGTAGTCGGGCAAGATGCATCTTTTTACTTAGATAATTTTTGTGTATACTCAAAAAAATTTTTAAAAATTTTGAAAATTTTTGGAAAATTTGTTCCAAGAACAAATCAAAACTAATTCATATACAAAGAAATAATCTAAGTAAAAATGTGCACCTCCCCCGACTACATAAGCCCTGAAAATTTCATCCACTTCGCCAGAACAAAAATTTATCGCAATTTTTCATTTCAAAATTAAAAAAATGGGTTTGGAAATTGGTAACGCTGAGCACAAACTCAAAAAATCGAAAATGTTGTACTTTTTAGAGCAATGGACCTATCTATGCATATTTCAAGTTTGAAGTCCTTTCGAAAAATAGAAGTTGCCTACAAAAATGTCAGAAACATGAATTTTCATGAATTTTGAAAAATGAAAATTTGAAAGAATGACTACAGTCACAGAAAAACACCGGAAATCAACGTTTTAGAGGGAAAGCTACATTTTTGTGTTTATATAGTCAAAATCATTGAAAATTCCGAATTTTATGTCCATTTTCAGGTGGTGAAAATGGGGGCCAGCCCCAGCCCAAAATTGGATCTTGCCCTTAAATTTTTAAGTGTATAAAAGTTGAAAATCTTCTTCAAGTTTTTAATACGGTCACT
>JABUQX010109072.1:27500-37358 GCA_015478945.1 Trachelipus rathkii
AAATAACACAGCATTTCAATATCAAATGCTTTTACACAAATGCTCATAGCCTTAGAAATAAAAAAGATGAGCTGATTAGTTATACTATAAATGAGAATCTAGACATTATTTGCATAACTGAGGCATGGGTTAATGAAGAATTATATTTCAGGAATATGAAATAGACGAATATTCACTTTATTTATACCAGAGCCAGAGGAAAGAAGGGTGGTGGTGTGGCGCTTATGTTAAAAGCAAGATTCAACTGTAATAATGACTCATTGACTTTTAAACTAATCATTATATTAAATCGGTATGGGTAGATATCCTTATGTTCAACAAATCATATAGAATAGGGGCATTTTATAGACCTCCTGGCCAGAGTCAAGAATTAGACGTGGAAATTGTGAAAGAAATAGAGACCGCATGCCACAGTAAAGAAAAAGGTATAGTCATAATGGGTGATTTTAATTTTCCGGGTATTCATTGGGATTCCTTGTCTAATATGGACCATAGTAGTTCTGCATTCATAAATTGTATCAGATAATTTTTGACCGCAGATGGTTCAAGAACCCACCAGATACGATTGCACTCTAGACTTTAAAATAATTACTAACATGAAAGTATGGTGATGAGTTCTAGAGTTGAGGAAGAATTAGCACTTAGTGACCATAAATATAATTAGATGTTAAATATGAATGTAAATATCTGGGCCCAAATTGCAAGTTATAAGGAAAAGTTCTTAGATTTCCGAAATGGCGATTTTACCAAATTTCGAGAAATGCTTAGTACAACTTGACTGGGATAAAGAGTTTTAAAGACCAAAGCTATTTTATCATGTGGGAACATTTTTAAGCAAATTTTAACGAATATTCAGTCAGTATGTTTTAAAGACAAACCCATAAGGGTGGCAAAAAGAAAACCTGTTTGGTGGAATAGAGAGATAAGAGAGAAAATTAATGAAAAGCGTAGATTTTTAAAATATTCAAAGGTAGTAATAGGGAAAATGATTTAGAAAATTATAGGAAAATAGAAATGAACTTAACCATCAATAAGAAAGGCAGAGAGAGGCAGAAATTAATTTTAGCAAGGAATAGTAATAAGAATCTGAAGAGTTTTTTAGCTTTTTATAAATTTAAAAGTAAGAAATAGGACGATTGGTCCAATTAAATTGATGAAAATTTAGTGAGTTCAGCTAAGGAAATGGTCAACATTTTCAATGCTATTTTGCTTCAGTGTTTACTGAGGAAAGATTTAGATATAGTTTGGAGACTAATAGTTCTTTGTATGCATGTAACAATAGACTTACAGAATTTGAATTTGAAATGTAAAAGAATATAAAACGTTTATAGATCATAATTGACCGCCAAGTAAAAGTGGCAGGCCTGATGGATAATATGGTTAAGAATTCTGAAGAGGTAAGTACACATTTGCAAAGGCACTGTATTGATTTTAAGCGATTCTATAGCATTGTGAGGTCCAGGAATGACTGGAAATGGCATACTGTTGTGCCTATTTATAAGAAAGGTTGGTTAGGAAGATTTGGGAAATTATAGGCCAGTTAGCTTAACATTCTTCTGGTTGTAAAGGTTCTGGGAAAAGTTACTGAAGGTCTATAGAGAGAAATATTTAGAAGATAACCAGGTATTGTTTGACCTCCAGCACGGTTTTCAGAAAGGTAGGTCATGTCAGACAAACCTTTTTGAATTTATGGAATACATTCTGACTGTATTGACCGAGGAGATCCAGTTGATATGGTATATTTAGACTTTAGAAGCTTTTGATAAGGTTCCCGACATAAGGCTGATGAAAAAGTTATTGCATTGTGGTATAGGTGTGGAGTGGTACATGGTTGGCTTAAAGAGTGGTTTGCGAAATAGAACAGTGTCTACAACTAAAATGTGGAATAATCCATCATGGAAATAGTGAAGAGTGGTGTCCCACAGGGTTCAGTGCTGGGCTCACTATTTTCCTCATATATATAAATGATTTAGACGAGGGACTTAAATGCAGGTTTCAAAGTTTGCAGATGATACTAAAGTGGGCACCTCAGTTTGGAATAGTGAAGGATGCATAAAGATTCAAAATGATTCTTGATAAAACTTCTTGGGTGGGCAGATAAGTGGCAAATGATTTTAATAGTAAAAAGTGTAAGGTTCTTCCACTAGGTTCTCAAATAAAAGTTTTAATTACGATATGAATGGGGATTGGCCTGAGTCTTGTGGACCAAGAAAAGATTTAGGTGTGATTATAAGCAGTAATTTGAAAAGTAGCTAATCAGTGTTTGGAAGCTAGAATTAAAGCTTAATATGATGCTGGGCATAATAAATGGCAATGTTGTCCTAAAGAGCAGGAAGTAATAAGCTAAACTGTATAATAGCTATGTTAGGGCAGTAATAGAGTATTGTGCACAAGTTTGGGCCCTTTATTTAAAGAAAGACTTAGATATGCTAGAGAGAGTGCAACGTAGAGCAACAAGGATGATTTCTGGGTTGAGGGTAAGAGCTTATGAGGAGAGGCTGAAGGAGTTACGAATGTTTTCTGTAGAAAGGCGATTTCTCAGAGGGGACATATACAAAGTCTACAAAATATTTACATATAGATAATACACAGAGACCAATAAATTTTTCATAGTAGAACATGGACAGGTGACCAGGGGGCATAATAAGAAAATTAAGAAGAAAGCATGCCATCTTGATATAAGAAAGCATGCATTCAGTAATGGGTTGTTAAATTTTGGAATAGTCTGCCAGAGTGAGGTTGTTGGGTGTGACTCGATTGCAACATTTAAGAAAGGGTTGAATAGGTATGGATGGGTTGGGAATCATATAATATATTGACGAAGCCAAATTGCAGTTTTGTTGTTATTAGTTATAGTTAGATGGCATGTGTGACCATAGCTTAGTTATTAATGCATGTGGATGGTTTGGGTATCATATTTATATATCATTAGTTTTGACTAAGCCAAATTGGTGATTTGTAGTTACAACAAATTGACAAGCCCTAGGGTGCTTTGTGGATTGCATGAGCATGTTTGGGTAGTGGGTTGACTGGGACAGTCTCGATAAGGCCATGTGGCTTTTTACTGTTCTATATTCTTAATGTCTTAATGTTTTAATTTCAAGTTTTGATAAGTTTTGTTAAGTATATTATACCCAGAGAAAATCTATGTAGAATAACATCTTATCCTAACCTGAACTAGATGGCCCTAAAAGAGCACGAGGTTCCACAAATTTTTATTATAAGAAAGTCTAAATGGGAAAATTTTAAACTTTCAGAGTCTGTACTTTTTTTCCTAAGGAGACTGCCGATTTTTCGTTTTCACTATCTTCAATTATTATTTTTAGAGTATATCTTTGAATTTCAAAAAAAAATTTTTGTTTTTTTTATTACAATCCTATGGGTTTTTTACAACTTTGAGAGGCTGTACTTTTTTTTCCTGAAAGAGAGGACAATTTCGTTTTTTTGTTCTGCATTATTATTTTTTTAGAGTTATATCCTGTGATTTTTCATAAAAATTGTTATAAGGGAGTATTGTACCATAATTAAGCCTATATATATAATATATATATATATAATATATATATTATTATATATTATTATATATATATATATAATATATATATATATATATATATATATAATATATATAGATATTTATATATATATATATATATATATATATATATATATATTATATATATATATATATTATAATTCTACTTTTATATTTTATATATATATATATATATATATATATATATATATATAATAAGCTGAGCTTCAATTTATATAGGCATAAGGTTCAGTAGTCTTATTGTGGTTAAATCAATAAAAATTTCTTCTTCCCCACACGGTATTGGCCCCTCTTCACTATAGGTAAACCCCCCCCCCCTCCCTATTCATAAACAAATATTTTACATTTTGTCATTATTTTTTAAATACTTTTTGGCACCCTTGTGAAATAGGCCAATAGGTAAAAATTTTCATTAAGATCTTTTAAAAGGTATTTTTTCATTATAAATTCTGGAAGCTTGAAATAGATTTTTTCGGTAATCTACGCTAAAAATAATGCTTCAGAAAGACAAATTAAATAAATTACTCATTAAAGTATTAAAAAATCATAAATTCATGGAATGAGGCCTTATATAAATGAATGTGATTATATCTGAATAATTGGTAGATTATACCTATAGTTTAACTCTGATCTGGTAGGTGAAAATGTCAATATATTTATATTTTGTATATCTATATATAATTTTTCATGTCCCGTGCTTTTGAATGCACAGTATATAATAAACTTTCCTACACACCCCCCATAACCCCAGACCTGTGAGTGCTGTTGATTTTAATATTTGACTACATATGGATTATCAAATATATTCAATATATCAATATTTTTACCTTCTGGATCATAATCCAATTAAATTCATTACACAGACCTATATTTGTCAATATAAGGCCTTATTCTATGAATATACTGGTATATTTGATTTTTTAAGAATTTAAAGGTTATTTAATTTGCTTCGAGAATTTATTTTTAGTATAGATAAATAAAAAATGTATTTGAAGCTTTCAAAGTTTTTAGGGCAAAGATTTTATTGTAAATTATATATATATATATATATATATATATATATATATATATATATATATATATATTATATATATATATATATATATATATATATATATATATATATATATATATATATATATATATATATATATATATATATATTAAATGTTCTCAGTCGGGAGAAATCGATTTGATATTTTCCTGATGAAATGAATTAGTTTGACAGATTAATTGGATTTGATTGCAAATCTTGCCTTTGGCTTAGCCAATAGTAGAGTGGTTCAGATCCAGATGGATCTTCCAGTGCTAGCAGTATATTTGTAAAGAGAGAACGTGATTTTTAGATATTGGAATATCATTGACTATTATAAATGTTGGCTGTTTTTAGTGAAATATGGGTATCAAGATTATCCGATAGTATATACTGTACACCGTTCTCTAAACTATAATTTCAGAAAATTCCTTTTAATGACAATTTTTAGTATCATAAAATTTATTCTAAGGTTCTTATATAGCCTATCGTATACTGCAGTAGGCTATATATTGGTTTGAGGAGAGGTGAACATTGAACCTTAAGCTAGTAAAAAAAAATATGCTTAGCCTAATGAACATTATATATACCAGTAATATATATATATTATATAATATATATATATATATATATATATATATATATATATATATATATATTATATATAATATATTAATATAATATATATTATATATATATATATCATATATATATATATATATATATATATATATATAATAATATTAGTGATGGACGATTAATCGTCATGCGTCATCGCAAAAATCGGTCAATATTTTTATTTTTTCTTACATCATCGTCATCGGCAAAAATTTCATAATTTCCGATTAATTGAACAAATATTAATAATTTTGAATAATATTAATAAAGCAATAATATAATATAATAATATAATATAATAATATAATAATAATAATACTAATAATAATAATAATAATAATATAAATTTTATATATCTATATATACCTATTTTAATCTAAATACAAAAAACTATATAGCTATTATATCTAAATAGGCAGTATATATAATATATATTTTTATATATATATATATATTAATATATATATATATATATATAATATATATAATTATATATATATATATATATATATATATAATATATATATACGCCAACTAGCTAATGGTATGTATGACATTCCAGTGCTTAATGGTTTTCGCCTTTCTGTTTTGCGTTCATATCCACACTCATTCTCCAGACAACATATCATATACACTCACTTATATTCGCGCCTCTCTCTAGACAACATGCTTACAGACATCCTTCCCTTATATCCATAACACGTGTAGGGAAGAAAAAAATTGGCCACATCGTATGTCCTGGCGTGTCGTAGAAGCGACTTAAAGGGACGTGTAGTTAGGTTGGCTGCTCTACTACGCACTTATTTTTTGCCAGGAATGCTTAATGCATGCCTCGGAGAAGGTCGTGAATCGCAGTAAGCGCCCTTCTATCCTTGGGCGAAAATGTATGAATCGTATCTGTAAATGAAATGTCAGAGGAATAAAATGTTGAGGAGATGAGGAGAGAGGTGGATGGATGTATTTAGAAGGGCAAAATTTGATTTGCTCGCTGTGACTGAACAAAGATGAAAGGAAACGGTGCAAATGAGTGGTGTGGTGTGAATGTGTTGGTGTTGCTGTGGAAAGGAATGAGAGGGGGATGAAGGATTTGCATTCTGATGAGTGAGTTGTGGGAGAGAGTATGAGTAGATTTTGTGTGTGTGAGTACTAGAAATCTAAACTTAAATAATTTAATTTTGAAAAGATCCAAAATTTTTGTGGCTTGCGACATATGATCCATTCTGAAAGGTAATGTTGAAAGATATCGATTTTCTGGGATAAGTCTGAAATGATATTTTGGATGGGAAGGAATAGGAGATTCAGTTCATTTGCCACATATCTGCACATACAAGGATTTTTTTTTACAGTTTTTCACCACCACTCACGGCCAGAGCCCTATTCCAAGGAGGGGGTGTTTTTACTCTCAAAAGTTCACCCTCTAGCGCAAATAACGCATATGAGCACAGACGCAGGCTTTAAGTGAGGGGATTAAATTCAGTAGGAAATAACGAAGCAACCTGGAAGAGAATTCCACAAAAACCAGGTGGTGGGAAAGAAGGGAAGCACCACAGCAAACTAGCCTGGATTTACCAATGTCAACACAATACTCATGCGGAAGATACAGCACCTATTGTGCTACGAGAGGCGTCGTAAGGTGGTGGTACGCGAGTGATGTTTCCTCGAGCATTTTGCCGCTGGCGGTACCCTATAGGATAGAAAATAAAGCACGGCCAACATCGCCTTGCAAGATAGAGGGTCAAGTGAACTAGACAGTGGGACAGTTTATAAGCCTTTTTTGCCGTTGACTCGAACCTGTCCAAAAGCCGGGTGAAACCATAGGAGCCCCTTCCCCCAGATATGAGAGCAAGTACTCCATACATGGGCGGATGCGACTTTGTATAGCGGAGCAACTGAAAAAAAAAGGAGGAAATTCTCACAGTTTAAACAGATCTTCCAGTTTTTGAGGCCGCCCTACTAAACATTTGTGATGTGAGGTTTCCAAGAACATTTTTTTGTTCATGTTAAGCCCAAGGATGTTTATATTGTCACAGGAGAGACGACAGAAACCGTCCAAGAGACAGGTAAGTTAGAAGGGTCTTTTTGGAGAGGAGTTTGTAAAGTTTGGGGTTTTTAACCAGATTTGAAATTTCACAAAGTTTATTTCTATCCATCATGCGAGATAAAATCGAAAGATTCCAGGCAATTCCGCAGAAGTTAAAGTGGAGTAGAATTGATATGAGTTAAAGAATGAGGGTCGAGTCATCGAATACGAGTGGATAGAGTTAGAGGTGCAGGTTGAGAAGATCATTAATGAAAAGTAGGAATAAAGTAGGAGATAAGACAGAACCCTGAGGAACACGCACTATTGAAGAAAAGAGAAGAAGTCGCCCCATCACAACAGCCGATATTGAGCTAGTTGAAAGTAAGCAAAGAGAAGGAAACCCAAAGGAGGGAGCTTGAAGAGCAGTGAAGCGTGCCATACTCGTAATGCTTTGATATGTCCAGCGCCACACCGCAAGTCTCCCGAGTCTAGGAGCGAAAAACATAAATCGGTTAGATAGGGATGTATATCGCCAGTAGACTTCGTGCACGAGAGCCGTCTGGCGATCGGGTGAGTTTCCTAGATGTGTAAGAAGTGAGTTGTAGAAGGGGTTTTCAAAGATCTTAGATAGAATACAAGTGAGAGCTACAGGGCGATAGTTAGAAGGATCAGAGCGGCTTTTTTTTCGGAATAGGTTGGACATGTGAGAGCTTCCAACACTGAGGGAGGGAAAGTGCTAGTATTGAGACATAGAGAATATAGTTGAGCGAGGGGCCGAAGAGATTAGCCCTTTCAGTTGGAGAATTAGCAACACAATGATCAGCTCTACTAACAGGATGACGACAGATTTACAGAAGTTGCTAGAGATGAAAGATTTTTCAGTACGAGAACCAAGGAGGTTAGCGCACTTTCTTTGATGAAAGCCCGTTCTGCTCGTCGAAGAGTATCCTGAAACGATTTCTAGCTGAATGAAAATAGCGAGAGTGATAGGAGAACGAGAAATTTTTCCACCTCGATAGGCACTGTATCTTGCCTGAATGGCAGAGAATATTAGCGATCGAACATGGATTATGAGGAAAGAAGGATTTAGTTTTAGAAGGAATAATGAGGAAAGAAAAATTTATCTGAAGAAGGAAAGAACCTGCTATTCCCATCAACGATTACAGCTCCCCTCCTTATCTTTTAAATCTTTCTACATCCATCATTATCCTTATTGAGGTAGCCAATTTGCTATCAATCTGCAAATTTTGAACTTACATTTAAGTCCTGGTCTAAATATTTTATACATGTATGAGGAACAGCCACTTGACCTACAGAAATCGTTACGGACCACAAACATGTCTCCTCATTTTTATCCATTAATACTTTTCATTTTCATTGGAATTAACTATTATTATTATTATTTATTATTATTATTATGGCATTTATTTAACATGTTAAAATAATTCTTATTTTTATTCTAAGATATTTATCATTTGATTATTATTATTATTATTATTATTTATTATTGTTTTTGTTTTGTTTGTTTTGTTTTGTTTTTGTTGTTTTTTTTAATTGTATGTCATTGTATTGTATTATTGTTATGTTATTTGTTATTGTTATTGTTATTGGTTATTATTATTATTATTATTATTATATTATTATTATTATTATTAATTTGAGCATTAAGGAATCAAAAATTTTTGAAGTCGCTAAAATAAATTTCGGGAGGCTTGAACCGGTGAACTCTCTGTCTACAGCCTTATGTATATATTATATATATATATATATAATATATATAATAATTTTATATATATATATAATATATATATATATATATATATCTTATATATATATATATATATATATATGATTATATATACGGTTATTTATATATATATAATATATATATATATATATATTATATATATAATATTATATATATATTATATATATAATTATATAAATATATATATATATATATATAATGTTATTGTGAGATTTTTAAAAAATAGTGTTTTTCAACATTAATTGGTCATCGTCATGTCATCGGTGAAATTTTTGCTCCTAATTTCGGTCATCGTCATCGGCGAAATTTGCTCTATCCGGTCCATCACTAAATATATATAATATTATATATATTTATTATATATATAATATATTAAGTATTTTCGATAAAATTAATATTGTATATATATATTATATTATATATATATATATATATATATTTATATATTATATTATATATATATATATGTGGCAGTAGATAAATACTTTTACTTATCAGGATATGGAGCAGAAGGTTCTCATTAGTTTAAATGAACCTTCATAAGTATAGCTTTTATAAATTTCCAAATAACTAATTTAATTTCCCATAATTCAAAAAAACTTATATTAGCTAGCGTATTTATCTTAATACGCCAAGTGTTTTTTGATAAAAAAAATTACGGCATCTTTGTTTCCGATTTTACAAACACGAGCATACGAGATCCTGCTGTCTGATTATTTAAATAATTATAAACGAATAAAGTAAATTCATTTTTCTTATAATTCAGTAATGTTAGATAATAACAGTAAACATTCTTAATTACTATGTATCCAAATCCATTCCATTTAAATCATTATCTGAAGGCCAGATATGGATTTATTATT
>JABUQX010109073.1:0-23080 GCA_015478945.1 Trachelipus rathkii
TTTTTGTTATTCTTTTTTTTTTTTTTTTTTTTTTTTTTTTACTTTTTTTTTTTTTTTTTTTTTTTTTTTTTTTTTTTTTTTTTTTTTTTTTTTGTATAGCAACACATGACTCAAAAAAAAATACATAAGCAATTTTTTTAACATCTTAACTTTACTTTCTGAACTTAGAATTTTTTTTGAACTTTCAAATTGTTCAAGTCTTTTAAAAGATTATAGGAATAGTTAAGCCTATAAACAAAAATGTTGAATGGACTGTCTGACTTTTTTTACATATATTTTAAGGATTAAAAAGATGATGAAGATTTAGATATTTTAGGCATTATAAATTTGAAGACTTTTTTTTTACATATATTTTAGGATTTAAAAACTGTTAATAAAGATATTTTGATTTAAATACAGAGAAATTGTATGATTAGTTTTGCTATTTTTATTAATACTTTTTATGGAGTTGGTAATTGAAAATATCTACCAGCTTTGACTGTATTAACAATAGTATTATTTTACTGCTCATATAAGCAAGGAATAAGTTTTACCTAAAAGTTGGCATAATGAATTTTCTTAAAAAAAATCATTAATCAACTATTTTATGAACCTTAGATTTTGAAATTATAGATTTATAATTCTTTTAATTTTGCAGATTATTATATAGAGAAGAGGCTTTTTTTATATCTTATTTTAGGATTAAAAAAGATATGAAACTTAGATATATTTTGCATTAAAAAGATTAATGAATGACAGTAGAAACTCGCTGTGTTTGATATATTTTTTTATTTATATATTGTTATAGGAAAACTTCAAGATCTATTTGACTGTTTATGACTGTATTACACATTGTCATTATTATGCTCTTTGTAGCATGGAAAAGATCCACTCAAATTGCCACTTAAAGATTAGTTTCTTAGAGTTAACTTACAATGTAGTTATTTAAGGTAGAAAATTTTTTAATCTTGACTAGATAGTTCTCGTATTATAAAAAGATATAGATAAGCATTTCATAGAAAAAACAAAAATATGTTGTATGGACTGTTTGACTTTTTTTTATTTTAGGAATTAAAAAGATTATGAAGATGTAAAAGAAATTAGTTAGGTAAGATTATGATGATTTTTTTTACATTTGTTTAGTTTTCAAGAGATTATGAACACTTAGAATATTTTAGAAATTATGAAAATATCAGACGTAAAAGAAATAGTGTGTTTGTTATATTTTTTTATTTATATATTTTATTACGAGTTAGATCTATTTAACCTGTTATAGATGATATTACAATAGATCATCCGATTACTGTTTTGTAAGCAAAGGAAAGTTCCACCCAGAAGCTTGCCACTAAGAATTTTCTTAAAAAATTATATTTGAAGCTTTCTGACTAGAATATTTTATATTCTGCCTTTTTCCTGCATATTCGTAAAAAGGCAAATGTGTATGACTGTGTTTGAACTTTTTTTTACATATTTTGTTAGGAAATTAAAAGTTTGAAGATTGATTTTCCAATTAAAAAGAATATGAAGACGTAAAAGAAACAGCTGTTGTTGTTATATTTTTATTTATATTTTATAGGCTCAAATTTAAGATCAATTTGACTGTTTATGACTGTATTAAACATAGTCATATTACTGCTCTTTGTAAGCAAAGGATAATTCCAGAAGGTTGCCACTAAAGAATTTTCTTAAAAATTACTTAACTATTAACTTAGAAATATTTTGAACTTAGAGAATATTTAGAAAATATTTTTAGCAATTTAAAAAGATATAGGCTAAGCCAATTCATAAGAAAAAAAAATTTTGTGGCTTTTTTTTTACATATTTTTTGTTATAAAAAGATTATGAACACTTAGAATATTTTAGCATTAAAAAGATTATGAAGACGTAAAAGAAACAAGCTGTGTTTGTTATATTTTTTTCTATTAATTTATAGAGTTTGAAGGATTTTCTGATAGTTCAAATAAGTATATTGATATTCTCAACCATAGCATATTATAGGCTCTTATGTAGCAGGAAAAGTTCCACTCGAAGTTGCACTAAAGAATTTTCTTAAAAACTTAACCTTTTATTCTTATCCTGATTCTTGAAATTTTTTTGAGCTTATGAAATATTTAGAATTTAAAATATATAGGTAAGCATTCTAAGAAAAAATACAAAAATGTTGAATGGACTGTCTTTGACTTTTTTTACATATTTTTTAGGGATAAAAAAGATTTTGAAGACTTAGAATATTTTAGCAATGTAAAAAGATTATGAAGAACTTTTTTTTCATATGCTTGCAGAATTAAAAGATTATGAATTAGAATATTTTACCAATTAAAAAGATTATGAAGAGTAAAAGAAACAATGTGTTTAAATTATTTTTCTTTATTATATATTTTGTTCCACTTTAGTGATTAATTTTAAGTGTTTTTAAGTTTGCAATAAAAGAAGTCATATAACTGCTCTTTGTAAGCAAAAGAAAGGTCCCACTCTCACTTGCTACATAGATTTTTTAAAAAACTTAACTTATTTTTGAATTTGAATTTTTTTTTGACTTGAAAATATTTTATATTTAAAAAGATATAGGCTAAGCCATTTCATAAGAAAAAACAAAAATGTTTGATGGACTGTCTGACTTTTTTAGCATTTATTTTGAATTAAAAAAGATTATGAATTTTAGATATTTTAGATAAAAAGATTATTTAGATTTTTTTTCCCATATATTTAGGAGATTAAAAAAGATTATGACCTTAGAATATATTTAGCAATTAAAAAATTATGAAGACGTAAAAGAACAGTGTTTGTTATATTTTATTTTTATTGTTTTATCAGGAGTATTATGATTCTTGTGATTTATTTGACTGTTTTTGACTGTCATGCAGCATAGTCACTATTACTAGCTTCTTTGTAGCAAAGGAAAATTCATCAAGCTTGCGCATAAAGATTTCTTTAAATTAACTTAACGTAATTTTCTGAATTAGAAATTTTTTTTGAACTAGAAATATTTTAGATTTAAAAAGAAATAGGCTAAGCGAATTCATAAGAAAAAACAAAAGTTGTAATGGACGTGTGTTTGCCTTTTTTTTTACCATATTAATCTATGTAATAAAAAAGATTATGGAAGACGAATATTTTAGCATAGATTACGAAGACGTAAAAGAAACACCTGTGTTTGTTATATTTTTATTTGTTTATATTTTATAGGAGGTTATATCTGAGATTCTTTGCTGTTTATGATGTATTCACATAGTCATATTACTGTTTTTGTAAGCAAGGAAAGTTCACTCGAGGCTTGCATTAAAAAAATTTTCTTAAAACTTTTTTTCTGAAAGAAATATTTTTGAACTTAGAAAATATAGAAAAGATTTTAGCAATTTAAAAAGATATAATAGGTAAAGCATTCATAAGAAAAAACAAAATGTTGTATGGACTTTGACTTTTTTTTACATTATTTTTAGAATTAAAAAAAGATTTGAACAATGTGAATATTTTAGCAATTAAAAAAGATTATGAAGATGTAAAAGAAACATGCATGTTTGTTATATTTTTATTTATATATTTAATAGGAGTTTAGAATTTGAGATCTATTTGACCTGTTTATGACTGTATTAAATAGTCATGTAATGTCTTTGTAAGCAAGGAAAAGTTCCACTCAAGTTTGCATAAGATTTTCTTAAAAAGTTACTTAACTTTTCTGAACTTGGAAATGTTTTTTTTGAACTTTGAAATATTTTATCAATTTAAAAAGATATAGGCTAAGCCAATCCATAAGAAAAAAGTTCGTGTTTTCTGGACTGTTGATTTTTTTAATATATTTTAGGATTAAAAAAAGATTATGGAAACTATTTAGCAATTAAAAAGATTATGAAGACTTTTTTTACATATATTTTAGGAAATTAAAAATGATTATGAACACTTAGAATATTTTAGCAATTAAAATTTTAAAGACGTAAGAACAGCTGTGTTTGCTTACTTTTATTTATATGTTTTTTATTAGAAGTTATGAATTTGAGATATATTTGGACTGTTTATGATGTATTACCATAAGTCATACTACTGTTTTTTGTAAGAAAGTAAAGCTGCACAGAAGCTTGCCCTAAAGACTTTTCTTAATAACTTAACTTAATTTTTTTGAAATTAAATTTTTTTGAACTTTGAAAATTTTTATAATTTAAAAAGATATGGCTAAGCCAATTCATAAGAAAAAACAGAAAATGTTGATGTGACTGTCTTTTGACTTTTTTTTTACCATATTTTGGATATCTAAAGAAGTAAGTTGTTCATGATATATGTAGATCATCAACTAGCTATTGGATGAAGTTTTTTTTAATATATTTTATTGTAGTTATGTGCCACTTAGAATATTTTAGCAATTATAAAGATTATGAAGACGTAAAAGAAACAGCTGTGTTTGCTATACTTTTATTTATATTTTTTATAGAAGTTATGAATCTTGAGATCTATTTGAATGTTTTGAGAAGACATACCATTTAATTATTTTGTATTTTGAACGCAACGAATATTTTAAAGCGCAAACTTTTCTTTGAAAAATATTAACTTTTTCTGACTTAGAAATTTTTTTTGAACTTGAAAATTTATCAATTTAAAAGATTAGGCGCTAAGCCAATTCATAGAAAAAACACGAAAAATGTTGAATGGACTGTTTTGACTTTTTTTTACATATATTATTGTCATATCTAAATTATGAAGACTTAGAATATTTTAGCAATTAAAAAGATTATGGAGACTTTTTTACATATATTTTAGGATTAAAAGATTTGACTGAATATTTTGCAATTAAAGTTTATGAAGAAGTTAAGAAAAGTGTGTTTGTTATATTTTATTTATATATTTTATACGAGTTAAGATCTATTTGACTGTTTATGATATAAAAGAAGTTCTATTACTGCTCTTTGTAAGAAAAGGAAAAGTTCCACTATTTCCATTATGAATTTTATTAAATAATATAACTTAGTCCTAATTTTCTGAACTTAGAAATATTTTAGCAACTTAGAAAGATATAGGCTAAGCCAATTCATAAGAAAAAACGGAAATTGTTGCATGGCTGTTGACTTTTTTTTACATATTTTTTAGGAATTAAAAAGATTATGAAAATTTGAATATTTTTCAATTAAAAAGATTATGAAGACTTTTTTTACATATATTTTAGGAATTAAAAAGATTATGAACATATCAGAATATTGGCGAATTAGAAGACAACTCAGTTTGCTAAATTCAGTGTGTTTTGTTATTTTTTATTTATATTTTTATAGGATTTGAATCTTGAGATCTATTTGACTGTTTATGACTGTATTACACTGTCATATTACTGCTCTTTGGTAAGCAGGAAAAGCTCCATTAAACTGCATAGAATTTTCTTAAAAACTTGAATCCCATAAAAAAAATTTTTCTGAACTAAGAATTTTTTTTCAATTAGAATATATTTAGATTTAAAGATATAGCTGGGGAACATGAGTAACAAAAAATTCGCTTTTTCCAATTTGACTTTTATTTACATATATTTATAGGAATTAAGAAAAATAGATATTATTTTAGCAATTAAAAGATTAGAAGACTTTTTTTTTAATATATTTTAGGAATTAAATTTTTTAAAACTTAGAATATTTTAGCAATTAACAAGTTATGAAGAGTAAAATAAAACAGCTGTGTTTGTTATATTTTATTTATTTATATATTATATGATTCTAAGATCTATTTGTCTGTTTATGACTGTATTACAATACTGCACAGGCCGATAGCTCATTCAACAAAGGAAAGTTAACTCGAAGATTGCATTAAAGATTTTATTAAAAAATAAATAATTAGGTAATATTCTGACTTAGATATTTTAGAAATTTGAACGATATAGGCTAAGCCATTCATAAGATAAAACCGATAAAATGTTGTTGGGACTGTGTTATTGAACTTTATTTTTACATATTTTTTATTAAATTAAATGATTATTGAAGATTAGAAATATTTTAGAATTAATGATTATGATTGAAGTAAAGCAGAGCTGTTGTTGTTATATTTTTATTTATATATTTTTATAGGAGTTATGATCTGAGATTTATTTGACTGTTATTGACTGTATACCCCATAGTCATATTACGCTCTTTGTAAGGCAAGGAATTTCACTCAAAGCCTTGCACTAAGATTTCTAAAACTTAACTTAACGTAACTTTTCTGAACTTAGAATTTTTTTGGAACTTAGAAAATATTTTTAGTGAAATAATTAAAAAAAGCATAAAAAATTATATAGAAAAAACAAAATGGTTGTACGGACTGTGTTTGACTTTTTTTTACATATATTATTGATTCTGTAAAAGTTTATGGAAGACTCTAGAAATAATTATAATTAAAAAGAGCTGTTTCTTTTACGTCATCATAATCTTTTTATTGCTGAAATAATTCTTAAGTCTTCATAATCTTTTTAATTTAAATATTATGGTAACTAAAAGTCATACACAGTCATACAACAGTTTTTGTGGCTTCTCACTGTCTCATATGTCTAATTTTTCTAATTTCTAATATTTTTAGTTAGAAAAGTTACGCTAAGTTATCTTTTTAATAAATTGCTTTAGTGGAGTCTTGAGTGGAACTTTTCTTTGCTTACAAGGCAGTAATATGATCATGGTGTAATTAAGTTAATAACTATATAGATCGTTAATTCGTTAAAATATTAATAAAAAATAATAACAACATGAATGAGCGAGTCGTTTATATCTTTTTTAATTGTTATATTCTAAGTGTTCATAATCATTTTTTAATTTTATAGAAATGTATAAAAAAAGTCTCCATAATCTTTTTAATTGCTAAAATATTCTAAGTCTTCATACTCTTTTTATTCCTAAAATAATATTAACTAAAAAGTGAAAAGACTGTGGAACAAATTTTTTGTTATTTTCTTATATGAGCTTAGCTATATTTTTTAAATTTCTAAATATTTCCTAGGTTAAAAATTTCTGAAGTTCAGTAAGTTATGGTAAGTTAGTTTTTTAGAAAATTCTTTAGTGGAGTTTTAAGTGAGTAGCTTTTCCTTTTGCTTAAAAATGAGCAGTAATATGATATTGTGTAACAGGTCCATAAACGATCAATAGACTCTCACAGATTATAACTACTATAAATATTAAATAAACATATAAACAAAACGTGTTTTCTTTTGCCGTCTTCATGAAATCTTTTTTAAATTGACTAAATATTGCTCAGTGTTCATAATTTTTTTAATTTCCTATGAAATATTGTAAAAGAAGTCTTGCATAATCTTGTTTAATTGCTAATATTATAAAGTCTTTCATATCTTTTTTAATTCCTAAATATATGTAAAAAGTCAGATCATTCAAATTTCCGTGTTATTCATATAATGAATTGGCTTAAAGCTTATTTTTACATTGATAAATATAGTTTATTAGTATAAGACAGTTGCTAAGTTGACTTTTTTAATAACTTTTAGTGGCGAAGCTTTCGAGTGAATTTCTTTGCTTAGGAGCAGTTAATTATGAGTGTGTAATACGCTCCATAAAGTCATAGGTTTAATCGTATAATATATAATAAAATGATAACAAAACAGCTGTTTTCTTACGTTTCATTCTCTTTTAATTGTCTAAATATTATTCTAAGTGTATTCTTTTTTATTCTACTATTATAGATAAAAAAGTCTCTCTATCTTTTTAATATGCTAAATAATTTCAATAGCTCTTAATATCTTTTAATTCCTCACAATAATATGGGATAAAAAAAAGATCAAAGACAGTCCAATTTAAACACTATTTTGTGTTTTTCTTCTTTGAATTGGCTTAGATATTTTCTAAAAGAAAAATTGATAAAATACTTCAAAAAATTTCAAAAAATTTTAAGTTTAATGAAATAATTCTTATCTCTTTTTACAAAATTTTAATTGACGCTATGATATCGAATTTAATCCTTTGTCTGTACAAAGAGGCAGTAATATCGCACTTATATGTATAACACGCTAAACAGTCAAATAAGAATTCAGATTCATAACTCTATTTAAAATATATAAATAAAAAATCTACATTCAAACTTTTGCTTTTACGTCTTCTTAAACTTTTTAATTTCTAAATTAACGTTTGGGTGCTCGTGATTGTGTAATTGTATTTATATGTAAAAAAAGTCAAAGTCATACAACATTTTGAGTGTATCTCTTTTCGTTATGAATTGGCTCTACGCTTTAATCTATTATTTATTAACTTGCATAAACTTCTTCTTATATTATTATAAGTTCAAAAAGTATTTATTTTTAAAAGTATAATTGTATTTTTATAAAAATTTTTTGTAGGCAAAGATTCGAGTGGAATACTTTATTCGTTTGTTACAAAGGCAGTTGATTGATATGTGTAATACAGTCAGATAAAACACTCACTAGATTCAAGATTCTACTTCTATACATACATATATACAATAAAATATAACAAACACAGCTGTTTCTTTTACGTCTACGGTGTAAATATAGAAAATATCTTTAGCAGATTATTTTAACTATAAAAACATTCATATAAAAAAAATGTTTGTAAGGACTGTCTTTGACTTTTTTTTACATATATTCTAGTATATTAAAAGCTTTGATGACTTAGAGAAAGTAATGCCTAAATGTGTACGAAGACGTAAGAAGCACATGTGGTTATTTGTTATAATTTTTTTTATATTTTTATAGGAGTTTATGCATCCTTGCGAGTTTGACTGTTATGACTGTATTTAACATAGTCATATTACTCGCTCTTTTTGTAGAAAGGAAGTTTCCTCCGGAGCTTGCACCTAAAATTTTTTTTAAAAATAACTCTCACTTTCATAGACTTAGAATTTTTAGGAATTTAAAGATCAAGGCTAAGCCATTCAATGAAAACAACCAAAATGTTGTATGGATGTGTGTTTGAGACATTTTTATTACATACTACTTCTATGTAATTTAAAGATTATGAAAGACTTAGATATTTAGCAATTAAAAAGATTATGAAGATTTTTTTTACATATATTTTTAGATGATTAAATAAAAATAAAGTTATTGATATTTTTAGCAATTAAAAATTATGCAAGACGTTAAAGACAACAGTGTATTTCTTATAAATTTTTATTCTATTATTTTATACGAGTTAAGATTTTTTGACCTGTTATGACTGTAATTCAACATAGTCTATTGCTCTCTACGCTTATTTTGTAGCCAAAGACGTTACTCAAGGTGCCACTAAAAGATTTTATTAATAAAAAGTAACTTCAGTAACTTTTTGAACTTAGAAATATTGTTAGACAATTTAGAAGATATAGGCTAAGCCATTCATAAGAAAACACAAAATGCTTGTATGGATTTGAAATTTTTTTTCCATATACTTTGTGGCTTACTTTGACTATTATGAAGAAAGAACTATTTAGTTTCAGCATGAAAAGAAAATGAAGTATATAAAGTATGCAACATCTGTGGTTTGTGATATTTTTATTATATATTTTTATAGGAGTTATGAATCTTGAGATCTATTGACTGTCATTTATCGAATGTATATACTACATCGTCATAATATTAAATTACTACGCGCTTTGTGCCAAGAGGAAAAAGATCTACCCTCATATAGCTTTTGTCTATCCAGCTGTATAACGACATATACTTTACATATGCACGCTTTACAACGAACTTAACTAACACTTTTCGCTGGAGAGACTATCCTTTTTTCTCGTTGACAAAACTTCTGAAAATATTATATCAATACTGTACATTTAACGACAGTCAGGCTAGCAAATCACATACGAAAAAACACGACTCGCTTTTGATATAGTGATACGTTGTTTTAGCAATTTTTCAATTTTATACATACCGCATTTCTCAGTTATTACTCAATAAAGATTATTAAGACTTAGACTATTTTAGAATTAAAAACACACAAATCTCTCTACCAATCTCTCAACTCTCCTCAGATTCGCCAAACAAAAACCAAATCTCCGCATATAATAGGTAGGGAATATCCACTCATCTTTTCTCCATCATTCCTAACACCATCCCCCACGCCCACCCCTAATTCTTTCATAACCCCATACCTATACAAATTGAAATAACCAAGGAGACATAAGACATCCCTGCCCCTCTGCTATAATAGAAGTATTAAACGCAATCAAATTTTCGACTCTATTTATATCTTTCACCATCGCTTCACAACTGATCTGTCCATATATACTGTTTGAATTCCAATTCCAGAAGCTACCCACAACATATAAACAATGACTAACAACTGTCATAGAGCTTCGCCTATCAATACCTATCGTACGCCTGTTGCTAATCCATAAACCTTAAATAAATTTTATTCTTCTCTCCCTCTTTCTCTTTCCCCAATCATTTGTTTTCCATGTAAAAGATTGGAATCCACAACATTTCCTCTTAACCATATTAAAACGCACGCTTGTTCTTTTCCACCAATATCAGTCCTTCTGTCATATCGACTGCATACTCTTCGACCAAAAAATACCAGCAAATATATTCTTCCTACAAACACTCAATAAACTTAATTCCCCTATAATATAATTCCTACAGTTATCCTTATCAATCTTACTCTCATATAAGAGTAACCCTTATATTGCTGCTGTCGTCCAATCCATCGGAACTATACCCTCCATAAACGCTTTGCAAACACAACTTCCAAATCCAATCAATCAGCATATTCGCCTATAATAATTTTAAACATCGGGATTGGACGAAAGACAAATTTTATTTCTTTCATTGCTCATATTTTTTAAAATCAACTTAAATTAAAATTTTTTTGGCAGTTGATACAAAATTTATTTCATCATTGTTATGTTAATTTTAACAAAAGAATTGATTTTCCTAGAAAGACATATTTCTGAAGAATGGGATCCAAAATTTATAATTGACTCAACTTTTAGAAACATTATTCAGCCAATTGTAAAGACAAATTTTTCCCAGGCTAAATTATACAGCTCCTAAGGAATAATTTTTGTATACGAGGGTTGCCTTTTCTGGGGAAATCAGTTACGAAATTCGACGTAAGCAATAAGGTGGTTTTAAAAAAAAAAAAACAATGAAATCTTTTTCATTTTAATTTAGATTTATATTTTTGAGGGGAAAACAAAATTTGGGAAATATTTTTAATTATAAAGAATATAAAATCCCTTTACCTTTATACTCATAAAGTAATTATTCATTACGGAGGTGCGGTGACTCACTGCGATGCACTTTACATATGGAAAGGAAATACGAATGCGATTGCAACACATATTGTTGCAACATAAAGGTTTTCAATTTAGGAACTCTGGACATTCATTTTAACATCATCCCCTATTCAGCTCCTATAAAGCCTCATTACCTTCAGGAAAACAGACCATATACCATGATACGATATTTTGGAAAATATTGTCCGCAAACTGAGGACCGATCTTCAAGTTGTTAGAATCCTTTGGTATATTAGGTCATCATCAAACCGACGATCTAAATGAAAAAAATTCTAAGCCTTTACAGTCTTTTAATACCTGAAGTGAAGATTTTGTTTAAAATCATAGATAACCACCAACGATGATTTTAAGTGTAAATCAGAACGTATCTATATGTTATTTTTTATTTTATTTCACTTTGTATTATTTTAACTTTAATTTAATTTTTTTATAATATTATTTGTTTAAAATTTTACTCATTATAATTGTAAGCATTGAAAAATGGGAAGGAAGGATTACTTACCCGAACTAGTCCGGGGCTAAAAAATAATTTAAAAATGTTCAAATTCTTTTGGTTATTACTTTCTATTATTTTTTATATATTAAATATAATATATATATATATATATATTATATATATATATATATATTATATAATATATATATAATTATATAATATATATATATATATATAATAAATATATATAATATATATATATTATATATTCATATATATATAATCGATCTTTATAAATTCTAATGTGAATATTTATTTAGAAATTAATAATAATAATAGATCATTGCAACAATGAATAAAAAAAAAATAATTGGCGATAGTATTAAAATGCCCAAAGAGTACTTGCAAGTACTTGGGCAAATTTAAAAATGTACTGAAGTACAAGTACAAATACAAAGTACATCATGGTTTTTTAAGAAGAAACTGCAAAGGTAAGTCAAGTACAAGTCTTCCAAAAAATGTCTTAACGTCCAAGTACAACGTAAAAGATACTTGTGACTTGAATCAAGCATGAATATATAATATATATTATTAATAAATATCATATATATATTATATTAAATAAATATAATATAATATATATATATATATTATATATATATATATTATATATATATATATATATATATATAATATATATATATATATATATATATATTATAATTAGTTTTTATAAACTTAGGTTAGAGTTTAGATTAAGCTTAGAGATCAAAAATGTAACAAGCGCGCGCTACTCTTATAATCTTAGTGATTATAAAATTGCTCCGGCATCTGAAGATTGATAAGTAATCTTTTAAAATTCATAAAATCAGTTTAGAGGCTCCCAGTTTTATTTACTTAATATTTGAGGAGAGATAGTTTTCACAAACCAAAGATTTGCACAGGTTCTATTGAGCCACAGCTAGAACTATTTCATTATATTTCTTTGACTTTACGCGCTAGTGTTAGTTTATTACTTTCTTTTAAATTTACTTAACCCACTTAACATATTTAGTTACCTCCCTAGTCCTAATTTCCAATGAAGCGAAATGCTTTTTAGCCTTTTTTGTTACCCTTTGAAGACTACTCAAGTGTGCATAAGCTTTATTATTTAACTTCAAAAAACCCTTAATTAACAAAGCTTCATCCAGGTAATATTTTCTGAAAAAGGACAAATAAGCTCCTTTTAATTACTTAAAAATAAGTGAGTTAACTATATTTTGATTTGTTAAGCTTTTAGTTTATTTAGGCTGGCTAAACTAGCTATTTTAAACTGAAGTAGACAATCCTCACCTATAGGATTGAAACAGATCACTTAAACTGTTCTTATTTATAATTGCCGAAATTCTTCTGAAAAGAATATTCTATTAGTATATCAATATACCTTGTATAATATATATTATATATATATTTTTATTTTTTTTAAGTTGCCATATTAAAAAAAGAAATTTGATTTTCCCATCCAGTAATCTAGATTTAATATAAAATAAATAAATATATAAATATAAAATCAAAAATCACATGAGCTGGGTGTGGAGTAGGAGTTGGGAGTTGCGAGTCGGAGAGTCGTATATTTGCGAGTTTAGAGTCGGAGTAGGTAATTATCAAGATGTCGGAGTCGGAGCTGGAGTTGGAGTAGGCATCTCTGGTTGTAAAGGTTCAGGAAAAGTTACTGAAAGGTCATATATAGAAATACTTAGAAGATGAACAGGTATTGTATTCGAGCTCCGCGCGGTTTCGAAAGGGTAGGTCTGTCAGAGACATTTTAGAATTTATGGAACACATTACTGACTGCATTGCCTGAGGAGATCCAGTTGATATATATATATTTAAGACTTTAAGCAAGCTTTTGATAAGGTTCCCAGCACATAAAGGCTGATGAGAAGTTTTGCAATTGGTATGGTGGAGTGGTACATGTTGGATTACAGCGTGGTTGTGGAAATAGTAAACAGTGTGTCAAACTCAATGGCAATTAAGTCATCAAGAGAAAATAGGTGAATGAGTGGTTTTCCCATGTTCAGTGCTGGGGGCCAACTTTTTATTCCTCATATATATAATATATATTATAATATATATAATTACTATATTATATATTATATATATATTAATATATAATATATATTATATATTATATATATATATATATAAGATATTATATATATAAATGATTTAGCCCAGACTTAAAATGCAAGGTTTCTAAGTTTGCAGATGATACCAAGGTGGCCACCTCAGTTAGGAATAGTGAAGGAGGTATAAAGATTCAAAATGATCTTGATAAACTTCTGGGTGGGCAGATAAGTGGCAATGAATTTTAATAGTAAAGAATGGGGTAAGGTTTTTTCACCATAGGTTTCAAATCAAAGTTTTTAACTACGATAACTGAATGGGGATTGCTCTGAGTTCCTGTGGACCAAGAAAAATATTTAGGTGTGATAATAAGCGCAATTTGAATAAGTAGCTAACAGGTTTGGAAGCAAGGATAAAGTAATAGATGCTCGGCCCAATATCACAATGTTGTTTACAGAGTGAGGAGTTAATAAGCAAACTGTACTAATATCTATGTTAGGCCCAGTTTAGAGTATTGTGCACACGTTTGGGCCACTTATTTAAAGAAATATATTAATACTGATAGAAAAGGGTACGTAGAGCAACAATGCTGATTTTCTGGGTTTGAGGTAAGAGCTATGAGGAGAGGCTGAAGGAGTTAGGAGTGTTTTCTGTAGAAAGGCGGTTTCTCAGAGGGGACATGATTAGGGTTGGCTACAAAATATTTTACATCTATTGATAATACAGAAACCAATAAATTCTTCTAGTAGAGGCATGGACAGGTGACCAGGGGATATAATAAGAAAAAGAAGTAAGCATATAAGAAAGCAATTCATTCAGTTATAGGGTTGTTTAAATTTTTTGGAATGGTTTGCCACAGGAGGTTTTGAGTGTAACTCGATTGCAATTTAAGAAGGACTGGGATAGGTATGTGGATGGTTTGGGTATCATATAGTATATTTGACTAAGCCATATTGGAGGTGTTTGGTTATGTAGGTTATTAGGTTTATTGCATGTTCATATACGTTATTAAAGCTGTATGTGGTTAAGCATATATATACTTTAGATTATTGTTTTTAGTTTTAGTTGTAGTCTTTGGTGATAATTAGTTATTGACAGCCATAGGGTGCTTTGTGGCTGCATGAACATGTTTTTAGACCTTTGTTTATCTCTGTATAATTATTGACAAGTCCTAGGTGCTTTGTGATCTGGAATGACATGTTTGGGTGAATCGTTCTGTTTGGCTTGACTGGGACAGTCAGATAGGCCCATGTGGTTTCTTACTGTCTTTTTGTTTCTAGATGTTTTTAAAAGAATGTTCAAATCATATCATGTGGGCATAATGTGAGTAATGCCACATTAGTAATATCTGGAATATACCAATGAATATTTGTAAATAATCATTGTCATAACAGAGGTGGGCACCCGCAACTTTTTGTTAGTCCGCAATTCTCAATTCCGCTAACTTTGTTGGACGTTCCGTAATTCGCACTTTTTCTGCTTCGCCAGTACACCGCAATTTCGCAATTGCGCAACCTTTTTCTGCTCGAACATCGCTATTGAATTCCCGCAATTCCGCAAACTTTTTCTGCCTTCGTCAGTTCCACTTTCGCAAATGCTAATTTATGCTAATGATTTTTTTCTCCTCTATTGAAGTCTGCAACAGTCCCCGCTACCCTTTAATGATAGTCAACAATCACAATGTTGGTGCTATATTCAAATTTATATATTTTCATTTAATTTTTGTAATATTAATTTCATGTTTTATTTTAACAAGTTACAGTGTATACAATGGGTTGAGAATATATATATAATATATATAATTATATATATATATTATTATATATCATTATATATATAATATATATATATAAATAGTATATATATATATATATATATATATTTATATATATAATATTATATAGAGCTGGGCAGTACTTAAGTGTTTTTTTGTGTACTAAAATAAGTACTTAAGTACTTTTCAAAACCTGTAATTAAGCTTCGTACTTAAGTACATTCAAAGTACTTAAGTACAGAACTTAAGTACATAAGTACCGATTTGCCAACCTCCTAGATTCTTTTAGGAGGTGACTCTGTGATGGTGAAGAAGAGGCCTATTTCAGTTTTGGAAAATATTGCTATTCAGCCAGGATCTGTTTTGTCAGCACATGCAATTTAGAATATCTGACTTGATACAGATAGAAACTTGAAAAGTGCCTCACAGGCATTCCCTTGATAAGAAATATTTATTGGCGTAACAACACACGATCCTCATCCTTGCACCTGTTTGAGAGACTCTTCTCTTGCAGGGATAACTTTAGAACCAAAAAGATCATCCCTCTCTGACAAGACTTTCGAAGATTGGTCTTGCTCCGGGCGAATAACAAATTATCTTTTTAAATGCTATGGTGGTAGTCTGGTAGATTGTTACTACTTTGGGTCACCAGTACCCCCGATGGTGCTTATACAATCTTAATGTTTATTGTTTTTAGGTAAACAAAAATATTATACACTAAACTTTCATTTTCTATTTTATTTAACCCTTAAGTCTTAACCTCTGACCACGTAAAATTTGTGTCATTGGAGATTTTTCGTTTTGTCATTAGCAAGTACAGTACAAATGTTCCCAAATGCCTATGAGCGATGAGACTATGAGGTAGTAGCCAAATAATTATTTTATCACAAAAACCAAATAAGATCAAAATTAAATCATAATGAAGTTTCACAAATGTACTGAAAAATGTAGTTGTTAATTGACAAGTATTAGTAACTTAGTACTTCAGTACATTGATCAAAGAACTTAAGTACTTAAGTACTCTTTAAACCATGTACTTCGTACTTTGTACTTAAGTACTTTCAAAGTACTTAATACCCAGCTCTGTATTATTATATGTCATGGGCGTCGCCAGCTTCCAAGCTAGGGGGGGGCAGTTTAAAATTTTATAGAGCTTATAATATATATATATATATACTATATATAATATATATATATTATATATTATATCTATATATATATATATATATATTATGATATATATTTACTTTATATAATTATAGATGTCTTAAATAGCCAAAAAGCCACCTACCAAAAATATCTGCAGGATATTAAATGAGTGATATTCAAAAAATTATTTTTATAAAACAATAGAATATCAAATACAATGCAATGATGGAAAATTTCCACAATATCTGAGCAGTTTTTGCCATTGATATATTAAAAATTATATTTCATTATGTTTAACGCAAATTTATCAACTACTGTTTGAAAAAATAATCATTTGTCACAAACAAATTTTCTGCTGTGTACACTCATCATAGCCATCCCGTTTAACCTGTCGTCTTCCATAATACTTCGCAGCCAAGTCTGATCCTTAGCAGAGTACTGAAGAGTGTTCTACCTGTACTGGTGGTGCTGGCTGGGCAGAGTAGTATCAATCAAGCCTTTTTCGTCGACTGAAAGAAAGGTTCTCCTTTAAGACTTGAGAGATAACAAGATTTTTTAGTTCTTCACTACTCCCCGTTTTTCCCCCCCCCTTTGGGGGGGTCCCCTCCCCCGCCCAAAATTTTTTGTACCAAATTCTAGCTCTTCTTCTATGCCTTCTAAGTGGTTAAAACTATATAAAATGAAGCTGTCTTTCCTTTATACTCATCGATTGTTTGAAGTAGCATGTGGACGAGGAAGGGGGGGGGGAGTATATATGTCAAGCATAGCCCAAAAAGGTGGTCTGGGGGGGGGGGGTTAATTTTTTTTTTTTTCAAAAAAAAAAAAAAAAACCGGTAAAAAAAAAATTTCTCCCCCAAAAAAGAAAAAAAAAGAAAAAGGGGTTGTTTTAGAAAAAAATTCCCCCCCCAAAGAAAAAATACACCGCGAAAGTTAATAAGGATCTTCTCTCAGAACTCCGTGGATTTGTTGCTGGATGGTTGCTGCGGTACTGGCTGCCTACCAATATAACCGTGTATATTCAGATCAAGTTCCAGTTGCTCAGCGATTTGATTGGCTTCTTGACACACTTCATCGTGATTTTTTTCTTCATTTTCCGATGGCTCTAACCCTTTCCACAATAATGTTGAATTGCTGGCAAGGTTGACGGTATAATCCAAGGTCCTTGTGATTGGAGAGCATTTACACTGGCTCTAAAACATCGCAGTTAGTACTTCGCGTATCAATATATAGCCATGATGAATGACGACTTACATGCCGTGAATGCAATGAAAACCGCTTTTTCTTGTGGCGGTAATTTTTCTCAATGGAAGGATTTTAATGATTGCACATTTGTACAAAGTGCTCTTAAACCACTCTGATGCACTGTGTTTGTTCAGACCGTCTGGTCGGCATAAAGCTGTGGAATGTTTGACATTAATTTCTTCTCAAGACGACTCGCGAAAAAACTGTAAATAATGGTCCTTATAGTCCCCTCAGTATTGGCGGAATTTCTGGTATTCTGTAATGATTTACTACTAGATTTGTTTGTGTGAAAAGCAAATGAAAGAACAATGCTTTTTTTAATACTTTTTCCGCAATAATTCTGGACCTCTCTTTCCAGACATCGTAGAACAGCCTTCGAAACCCAAGCCCACGCAATTCCCTCGGGATCCAGTTCTTCGGTGGTGACAACAAAATCGTCAATTTCTTTCGCAATGGTTTTTGCTTCAAACGCTTTCAGTTCTACAAAGCAATAAATTCCTCTTTGACTTGATCGGACTCTTTGTCGACACGGCGCAAACTATGGATAATTGTTCCTTCCAGAAATATCAGCGGTTTCATCTGCTAGTCTATACGTGCACGCTCTCTTTACCTTATTAACGATGCTTTCCTTTGTAGTAGTACCACATAGAGAAATGTTCTCATTCTGAATCTGAACTGATGGTGTTGCATTTTTCTTCCCCTTTTCAAAATGGTGTTTCAATGACTGATCTTCGGCATCTATATTGAGGATAATATTTTTTTATTTCTTCTATGATTTTCTTAGAATGTTGGTTAATTTGGATGTCTACTGGCGTGTCCTGTAGGAACAATCTTGCAGCTTCAGCAGCAGTTTTATGCCACTCTGTGTTTGTATGTCCCTTACAAACCGCATGAACATCTTTATATTTAGTGAAAGGTCTTATTATTAATGAGCCTAGGATCCCTTTGACCGAACTTTAATTTGGTGGAAATAAAATACAAAACTTGCAAAATGCTCCCTTTAGGTGCCTGAGTATGTCAGCTAAGGTGAATATGTCTCCGACCATTCATAATTGAATTTCCTCTTTAGGTGGGTAGCATCTTCCAAAAAATTATAAAGTCTTAAGTGGATTCCCACTCTTTCAGTAACTGTTTCTTTTTCTCAGTGTAATTCATAAATGAATGTCCAATGTATCTACCAATGTCATTTTTGTAACTGTCATCTACTGAAAGGCTAGCTTCGAAATCTGGACCCCTATCTTGACTCGTCGAGGTGCTGGTCCTGGGTGTGGGTTCTTAATCATGCGAAATATACGAAGTAGGAGGCATTGCCTCTTGTGTAGTCTTAGTTGACTTATTGGTATCCTCTTCGTTTTCACCGCTACCATTTCCATTTCTATGTCTTCTTTTTATTATATATATATATATATATATATAATATATATATATATATATTATATATATATATATATATATATTATATATATATAATATATATATATATTTATATATATATACATATATATATAATATATATATATTTTATATATATAGTATATATATATATTATATATATTATCTATATATATATATTATTATATATTATACATATATATATATATATATTATTATATACTATATATATAATATAGTATATATAAATAATATATAAGTAATATTATATATTATATCATTATATACTATATATATACTTATATATATATATATATATATAATATAATCTTAATAAATATATATATAGTATATTATATACTATATATATATATATTAATATAGTTTATATATAATACTATATATATATATATATATATATAATATATAATATACTACTATATATATATATATAAATAACTATATATATATATATATATATATCATATTTTATATTATATATATTACTATGATATATATTACTAATATATATCATTATATATTATATATATATATATATATAATATATTATAATAATATAATAATATATATATATTATATATATATATATATTATATATATATATAAAATATATATATATAGTATATATATGGTTCTGCAACTGGTATCTCTGCACATTATGGTCAATAGGCTAAATAATTTCTAACATTTCCAATAGATGTGTAACAGAACATTTAAAAGTATAGCAACTATTTGAAATACTTAATTTATGTGGATGTAATGAAAATATTTTTAAAATGAAGCGAACCTCATATGGACAAGTAAGATCATATGTGTTACAACCAACCCCAAATTCCTACTTTTAAGAAAGAAATACCCAACTTTTATTATAATAATTTAAGTTTTGGGTACGTTCCAAGGAATCTCCTAATATCCATGATCTGATGAAATGAAAAATAACTTTACACTGAGGCGGTGTTGAATTAAAGAGTGGCGTCACGGAGTGATAATTTCAATGCCTTTCACCCTTAACACTTATAAAGTTTGAGAATCCGGCTGAGCACAAAATCTAGATTTTATATATACATATAACATAAAAAAAACATAGATGGAATAACAACACAAGTTCTTATCACAAATTAAAAGAGCATTAAATGATAAGAAGACTCGTATCGGAGAGAAATGGAGGAAATCGATTGCAATAGCTTCGCCCATATTCTCGTTGTATATATATATATATATATATAATTATATATATTACTATATATATATATATAATATATATAATATATATTATATATATTATAATATATATATAATATAATATGTATATATATATAATATATTATATATATATATATTATATATATATATATATATATTATATATATATAATATATATATATATATATATAATATTATATATATAATATATATATAATAATATATCTGTAAAAAGTACTTCTAGGCCGAGCCGGACCGGGCGTTGGATCAAAAAAATTCTCAGGTAGACTCTAGAGTAACACTCCTAGGGGGGGCAGCTGCCCCCCCTGCCCCCTGATGACGCCCATAAAATATTATAATAGTATATTATATATATATATATATCTTATATATATATATTAATATAATATAATATATATTATCTATATATATATATATATATATATATATATATATATTCTGTTCTTTAGTTGAAATTGTCTGTGATTAAATAAAATTGTTATTTTTTAACTTTTTTGACTTTATACTCACCTTTTAGTAATATATATATATATATATTATATATATTATTATAATATATATATAATATATATAATATATAATTAATGATATATATATATATATAATATATATATATATAAATAATATAAGTATATCAAGGGTGGGTTTTCAGTACAAGTCCTTGTACTGTACTTGTACTTAGTACATTTTTTTGGAGTAACTTGTACTTGTACTTGTACTTGAGCCCTTTGTACTTGGTAATTGTGCTTGGTACTTGCAAGCAGGGTTGTGGAGTCGAGTCGGAGCCGGAGTCGCGGAGTCGGGGAGTCGGTAGTTTTGAAGAGGGTGGAAGTCGGAGTCGGTCGAAGTCGGTAATTTGAAAAGGTGGCGGGTCGGAGTCGAGTCGGATAATTTTTGAGAGGGTGGAGTCGGAGTCGGAGTCGGAGTCCGTAATTTTCAAGAGGTCGGAGTCGATACGAAGTAACTTTCAAGATAGTAGAGTTGGAATCAGAAAATTTTGAGCTGACAAAGTTAGAATTTACTATTCTGTGAGTGCCTTTAATGATTCATCAATCCAAGTTCACTCACTTGCACTTCCACACACAAAATGCAATTGCAAATTCGAAGTTTTTTTAACCTGCAACCTTATGTGTTCAATTTGAAATTATCTCTCTATGAATTCAAACCTGTCAACCCTAAACACTTTATTTAAGATGCTAAGAAATTAAAAAACTCAAGGTACCAAGTGAAATTTCGTCGTCATTGACAATGGGTATTTCTATACTCAGCTGTTGTTTATAATACATTCCTGATCGACAGGGTATTTAAATGAAATAAACAACAAAAAGCTAAAATCTGAACTTGCAACGTGACCATTTTGTATAAAAGGTTGCAAGAAGTTAAGAAGAAAAGAATACATCTAAACATATTGTAAGTGATAAAACTAACTATCCCCATTACTACCTTCTGAAGTCATTTTTCAGAAAGCTCAAGAAGATGAGATGAAAACTTCTAATATTGAAGAGTTTTAGTCGTAAGCTTCGACGTTCAAGAAAAAAGGTTGTCAAGGTTTTTTCCTCACCTTGTCACAAGTATTCCATAATTTAAAAATTTCTCTGCTGCACTGAAAGAAGTTGAAAAAATTGATACAACTTAGAAGCTTAAATTAGAAGAGGCCATCGATAAGTATCCTGACATTGTACAAGAAGCTGCAATTGCTGTTACTGATCTATATTCAAAGCAAGTTAGCGTTGAACGACTTTTTCTGCTCTTAGCATTATAAAATCAGTCCTAAGAGGAAAAATGGAGGACCTGGCAGATGCTATTCTATTTTTAAGAACTAATTATTCATTGAATAGATGACACTAGATGTAAGTCATGTAGCAGTTATATATATATATTATATTATATATATTATTTATATATTATATATTATATAATATATTATAGTTATATATATATAGTATATAGTATATATATAATATATATATATATAATATAATATATATTATATTATATATATATCAGTAGGAGAGCCAAGTAGGTTTCGCACTTCTTTTGGTGAAAGCGCGCTTAGCTGTCGAATAATAATATGCCCTGCAACGATTCCGAGCCGAATGAAAATTAGTAAGAGGAGAGGAGAACGGAAGTTTTCCATGCCCGATAGCAATGTCTCTCTCCTGAATGGCGCGAGAACAAGCTCCTTCGAACCATGGATTTTGTGAGAAAAAATTTAGATGAAATGGAATGAACCGCTCATTCCTCGACGATTCAACGGACCCTACCTTTTTTCAGCAGTGAGCGAAAGCACCTCCGAGTCAAAGCAAGATTCACTCAAGTATAAGTTGCCCAAAAAGGGGAACAACGGACCCCCCCCCCGGGCCCCAAAAACGCCCCAATTAAGCCGATTAATAGTGCAGGAAAGTAGGTTGGGCTGGTGAAGGCTGCTGGATGAAGAAAGTTTAAATTAAGAGCTACAAGATGTGTGGTCAGAGGTTACCGATAGGAAGGGGAATGGTGTAATACCTATACGAGAAGGATAGTGGTGAAACATAGGTCAGGTGTTTCAGAATTGGTTAGGACGATCTGGTATATGTGTAGGTCTT
>JABUQX010109074.1:25000-31117 GCA_015478945.1 Trachelipus rathkii
TTATATTTTGAAAACCATGGTTTAAAAAGTGAGCATCAAATGGGCCTTAGTTCCAACAAATTAATACAGGACCCTGCACTAAAGATATTATATTTACATAATAAGACTTGAAGTTAAAAGTTTTTCACTTTTCCACCGTTTCATAATTACAACGAAGCATTTGACACTGTTCCTCATGGCTCTCTCTCTCTCTCTCTCTCTCTCTCTCTCTCTCTCTCTCTCTCTCTCTCTCTCTCTCTCTCTCTCTCTCTCTCTCTCTCTTTCTCAATAAACTGGAATTGTATGATATAAGGGGTCATTCACTGAAACTTATTACGTCTTATTTTGGGAACAGGATACAGTGCGTTAATATACTTGGGAGTTTCTCGCATCCTTTTCCTTTGTTGATGGATGTTTCACAGGGGACACGTCTGGGTCCACTGTTTTTTTTTTATAATCTTCATTAGTGACACTGTAAAGAATGTACACTGATATACTTTATTTCAGTATGCTGAAGGTCTGATAGTTTGCACAACTGACGCTGACTTTGGAGTTGCCATTAACAATGTAGTAAGTAACTTGAAATCATTTGAAACTTTGAGTAATGTTTATGAACTTACTATGAAACCAATAAAATCCAAATGCAGGATTAATACGCCTGGACCCCACTTATCATTTGATCTTAAAATGGCAGTAATGAATATAGAAAGGATCAGACATTTTAACTATCTTGGTTAGATATTGCAACATAATTTTTATGACGGGTACATCTCCTTTTATGGATCTAAATTGGCTGGGAAGTTTTGTTTATTCATTAAATGGACTTCTACCTTTAAAGACTTTACTATTGTAGCAATTTTAACGTCTTTCCTCATATTAAATTGCATATACTTGTTTGGAAAGGCTCAAATATTAATTGCTTTAGAATATACGTCAAGGAGAAAAATTCAAGATGGTCCCTTGCTGTGATTTAACGTAGACCTTATTTGAATTTCCCATCCTCTAGATCAATGTTAATGTCTAAGAAAGTAATAAGTATTTTGGGACTTATCAGTTAATCAACGCATGAGATTCATTTGGATTGAACTCTTGACATGTTCTGGTCGTTAATATTACAAAGGTTCGGCACGTACGAATGTCAAATAGATGAAGGGGCGTTTTCATTAAAAATTTTGGTTTCTAAGGATGACTGTATGAATCCTCCAAACGTGTCCTAAGGATCCTGAAACGAATATTTTGACGAGATGTTTCTTGCAAAGCTGAAATTTATAAACATAAAGCACTATATACGATGAGACTAGAAGAGTTTATGTTTGATTTTGGGTTTTCATATAATAAACATTTTCCTATATTATATTAATAGTTTCAGACATATATTGGAAATTCGTGAAGACTTCAACATATCAAGATACTTTTGTTAGCACTCGAAGAATTATGTTGTTGTATTTTTCCAAAAATTCATACTGTTGATTAACTTATAAATTTCGTTAAAGATGTGTCTAATTAGGTTGTTTAATATTTAGATATCATGATACGGTAGCCATGTCATGGGGATTACATCTGGCTTAGGGTGGTTCTCATGTTCTGGTGACCTTGTAGCCATAGAGTGCCATATTGTATGATCCAATTCTTCTACTTATGTTTGAATTAATGTCCGTACTTGCTTGAGGCATAATGGTCTTAACATCTCTGTGCTTTTTAAAGCATTGGTGAATTTTGTTATCACTATGATGGGTTAGCTTTAATGAATGCGTCTTTTTCATGAATTACTACCCTCGGCCACCTCCTATCAGGTTTTGTATAACTATATCGTTGTTTATTTAAGATTTAATAGATACTTATACGTTATTTAAAGTATCTTATATTATCAATTATGTATAAGAATAAGGTTTTAATTAGTTTTAAATATTTCAGTTGCCTAATTTAATATGCTTTCATTTGAAAGTTTTTTATGTTCGTATAAAGTTCTCACTGCATCTGTTGTTTTTATTAAGTTACATTTTCTATAAACATAAGTTAACCCATTTCTAATAACTATTTCCTTTGTTTAACGGTATACTGTAGATATGTTTAAAATTCGATTATGAAGACTGGAACAAAATGTCGCTCCATAAAGATTGAATAATTTTCTTATTGTGGTAGATCGTCTTTTCACTCATTAGCCTAATATTTCTGAAGGTAAACAAGCAGAATAAAATTACATTTGAAATGGTCTGTGAAGCCTCTAAATAAAGATAATGATCTTTGATAATTTAGAAAGTTCAATTTTTGTATATTTTCTTAAAGTGAAGCTAACTTTTAGTAGAGATCGCGTTCGGCTTGGATCGTAATAGTTAAATCGAAATATTGGAGGAGTGATTCTCAAGCTATGTCTAAAACTCAATATAGCATTTCATTTTAAAAATATTTGTTGCTTTTTCAAGGGCCTCTAATGTATTTCTTTCATCATTTATTTTTTGACCACGTATGGAATAAAATAAGAAATATGAATTACAAAGAACATAGCGTCCGTACACTGGACATTTTCAAGGAAAGTTTATTTTTTATATACACATTTTTTATATATATACAATTTTTTTTTAAACTATAACAAAAAAATAACAAATTAATAATTTTAAAAGTAGAAAAGTAAAGAAACGTTACTCTTGTTAATTAAATATGTTGTTAAAAAATTAGACATTCTAATATTTGATGTTATTTACTGGTTTATGTTTCCTTAAAGAGCAATGATTCCTAGGGCAATCAATAAAATCTTTCTTTCTGCTATGAGGAGAGTTCCTCTTTATGTGTTATCGATTTTGTGGTCTCTAATATGTTGAATATTTACTCGGACTTATACTTATGCTGCGTACAGTCTCATGTTGAAGCGATTCGTGTATTCATATAGAGCGGCGTTACATCATTTCGAAATTGAATTGGTAACAACAACGGTTATCCTCACCATCAGAAAGGCTCAAGTAAGAACACGACCGGTAGTTTTCATGTTATAGAAGATCTTATAATAAGCTTCTCCGTCTTTTGCTTTAATATGCTTTCAAATAATTTAGAAATGAGTTATTAGAATGGGTAAACTAGGTATAAAGAAAAGGGTACGTATTAAGAACAGATGAGGTAGAAACTTTATACGAACAAAAAAAAAAAAGAGGAAAGAAGAATTAAAAATTTACATGAGATGATTAAAACTAATTTAAAAACCTTGATTACATTCCTAAAGAGCATTAAAGATCCTTAAATAAGATTAAAGATGCTATTAAATCTTAAATAAAACGATATAGTTTATACAAGACTGATAAGGGGAGGCGGGGTAGTATTATATAAAGAAAGAGTAGGCAAAATCTAAACACCATGATTAGTGATAAAACAAAATTCACCCCATGCTAAAAAAGTCAAACAGAGGAGGTTAAAAAGACCATTAACCTGCAAGCAAGATCACGGACTATACTAACATAGTAAGAAGAATTGGATCATACAAATAATTGGACACTCTAGCACAAAGTTCACAATGACACTGAAACCACCTTAAGACGAAGAGTATACTGGTAACCGGTACCAATGATATATCAAATATATAAACAACTAATTAACAATCTAACGAAATTTATAGTTAAATCAAAGATGAATTGGTAAAAAATAAGCAACTAATTTTTCCGATGCTAACAAAATTTATATCTTGGAGTGTTGAAAGTCTTTCAGCATGGTTCTAAATATGAGAACATTACAATATTATAGAAATGTTTTATATATGAATAAAAACACAATCCAATGAAATGACAGCATCCTAAACGTACTTTATAATTACTACGAAACCTTTTAGCTCAATGGTAAACATAATTGCAAATAATGGTTTTCAATGTCCACTCTAGGCAATTTTTGCAGAATTTCTACATTACATCAGAAACTACAATTAATGAAAACGCCATTCATCCATTTACATTCGATACGTAGACACCTTTGTAATATTAAACCACTCAGAACAGTTCAAGAGTTCAAATCCAAAATAGAATATATTAATTTTGTGAAATTTAATTTGAAAGGCAAAAAATAACTATATAATTCTTAGACCATTAAGATGTAAAATTAAGAGGGATGAAAATTGATAGAATGTCTCCGTAAATCTACGATAAGGGAAATATTGAATTTAACTCCTTCTCTCCCCTAACTACAAAATTGCTACCATAAAGCCTTTAGTTCACCGAGCGTTTAAGTAGAGTCACTTTTTGATCTTTAGAAATAAAAGATAACAAGGAACTCGATTACAACTTCCAGTTATTATAGAGATTTCAAACATTTCTTGAGCATATTGGGCCAATACATCAGAAAAGAAAAAGATAAGCTAGATATTAAAAAGATATATTATCAACTAGAAGAGAAACAATTAAAATTAATTTAAAGAAATTAAAGCAAAGACGAGAAGCAATTAGAATGTTATATAAGCTGAAATGAGATCGTGCTTCTCTACTCGTGAAGCGCTTTCTGAGGTGAGAGTAGGAACGTGTGTACCAATTAAAGTTCTGAAGTGATAACGCGCGATATTGAACAAACGAAACCTCACAGAAGATGTCCGCAGCATAAATATAGCCGTAAAAATATCAACATATCAGTGAAAATATCCACCTTGTATAATAAGCAGGTCAGCTCCTTCTCAAGAAGAAAAGATTACCACCCTCTCGGGGAATCATTGCTCTTAGGAAACATAAACCAGTAAAACAAAATACATAAATGTTAAAGAATAAACTAGAAAATACAGAGTCAACGTTGTTACTTTCTACTTTAAAATTATTATTTTGTTTATTATTTTTGTATTAGTTAAATATATATTTATATATCACAAAATGTAAAATATAAACAATAAAACATCCTTGAAAAGCCGAAGTACGGACGAAAGCTGTACTGTTTTAACATCAATGTTGTATTATTTTCAGATAATACTAAGAACTTCCTAAAGAAGTAACTGATGAAATTGAAAAGCAATAATTAATAATACGATGATAATAATATGTAATAATATAATATAATGAAATAATAGAGATATAATAATATAAGAATAAGAATAAATAATAAATATAATAATATAAGAAATAATTAATAATAAATCATATTAATATATAAGAATATAAATAATAAAATAAATAAATAAGAATATAAATAATAATAATAATAATTAATAATAATAATAATAATAATAATAAAAAATAATAATTAGATATAAATAAAATAATAAATAAAATAATAATAATTATATATAATAAAATATGAGGTTAACTGATCGTGAGACAAAGTAATAATGATTTAATATTAAAAAATATGATACTTCAATTAAAATAAATATTTATTCCACAGGAAATTTAATAGCCAAAATTTAAATGAATTTATTTAAAGAATAAAAACCTCAATAAAAAAAATAGAAAAGTAAATGAAGCAAAACCAACCACAAAAAAAAATCAGTCATTTAGTTTTCTCGTATGTTAATTTTTTCATGTTTTTTTTTTAAAACATGGATAAAGCGTAATGGCTTAATATAAAAAATAGTATTTACAGTTAAGATTATAGAGATCTTAGAGATTTATACGTCTTGAACTTAGAGTTATATACTTTGAAAGATTTAGGTTAAGTCTTTGAGAGTGCTTGAATCGATTTAAGGCTTTGTTGTCTTTCATTTAATTTAGTCTTCATTATTTAAGAGACTGTAACAAACGTACAAATAAGTAAAAATAAAGTCATGTATGATACGATATAAGTCAAGGTCATAAAGTACATGAGCAGTAAATAAACCTAAGTTATAATTTGTCTTCTTGAACAAGCTCGAGAGATGTCGCTACTGCCATGTTCCATGTACAGTTTAACAATGGCGTAACAACCGCATAGCTAACATTACTTACCTTAAAGATAGAAAAATTGAGAAAGATATTCAAAAATAAAAGAAAAAACATATATTTTTAAATAAGTTTTTTTTGCTTATTTATTTTTATATATTTTATTATTTTTTCCATATTTATTTATATTGAAATTTACGGAATAAGTGCAGTCAGTTTTTATATTCTTTTTAATGGAATAATATTCCTTTATAAAGATTTTCAAATAGTGTTTATATTTCGTTGTATGCATCGAGTAAAGATTTATAATTATTATTATATATTA
>JABUQX010109075.1:5000-7500 GCA_015478945.1 Trachelipus rathkii
TAAAGGGGGGAACACTGTCAGAATTGGTTATGCTCCTTTTTAATATTAAACTCAGAAAGAACAAAAATAATATGTTTCGAAATCCTTACAATACAATTTAAGGGTAAATTAGTTGGAAGGAGGTGGAGAAGGATGAACATTACCAGAAAATTCGAAAATGAAATTAGAACCAAAGGTTTGAGCTAAGAGTTCAGCTTTAGCAGATTTATAAACAGTATTGGCTCTGTCGGAAGAAGCAAGAAGAGAGAAAAATGAAAAGCAGAGCTGAAATTGACATCTTTTGCATGTAAGAGAAAAGGCATGAAGAAAAAATAGAACCACATTGGTTACTGCAATTTCTACAGAGAAAAGAGTTTTGAGTATCACGAAATATATATTTGACACAATTCCGACAAAAAATAAATAGCATGAGTTTGTAGAGTTTTGTAGGAGCATGTAAATAATTTCTGAATGCAGTGTTCCAGCGAAGAATATCAAAAGAACAAGTAGAGCTAAACAAAAGTTTATGACTTACAATTAAGGAAAAATAAAATGGAATGCACGCCAACATACCACAGAAATCAAATCCGTGGGATAACTTCTGAGGAAGCAGAAATCATTGGGAAAAGGGTTGTTTGGTTTAGTTTAAACCACCATGTTTGTTTTTTTCTGATTAAATCAACCTAAAAAAACTGCATTTTTGGTTTTTTATGGGTTTTTATGTTTTTTGTTGTTCTTTTTTTTGTTCAGCTTTTCTTATAAAAAGGTAATAAGAAAAGTGCTCTACATGAAATCTTATAGCTAACACATCCTAATTATATATTTATATAGCAAAAGGAAACGGCGCGAACTGAATTCAAGAGATGGTTGAAAGTTGAATGATAAATATCGAAAAGGGAAATTTAGAAATTAATGCTTTGTGCCAGACTTTATGGAAAGCATTAAAAATGGCTGCCACCACAGAAAAAGATTCACCGAAATGCGGTAGAGCATAGGACTAAGAGCAGGAGAGAAAGGAAAAAAGATTATCAGTTTAGCGTTTCTTACAAAAGCCATCAGAGATAAGATTAGAAAGTTTAAGATGTTTATAAATATTCTTGTGAAGAATAGATTCGTAAACCATATGAAGAACGGAGGTTAAAGCAATAGGACGATAGTTGAATTGTTGACTAGGGTCCCGCTTCTTCAGCATATGCTGGATGAATGCACTCTTCAGCAGGAGGGAAAGGTTGAAGTTGCTAGGCGGTGAGGAAAAAGTTTACCAAGGCAGGGTGCAAGTTCAGAAGCACAAGTTTTGAGGACCACTAGAGAAATAACTTCGGCACTCTCCGCCTTCTTACTGCTAAGCTCCAGAAAGTTGCAAAAATAACATTTTTAATCAGTTGAAAAGAAGCAGAGAGGATTAACAATTCTAGAACTGTATAGAGTGGAATTAGAGGGAAAGGTTTGAGCAAACAGTTCAGCTTTAGCAGAAGTTAAGACAGCAATATTACCAACAGAGATACAAGAGGTAGGGGGAGAAAGAAGCAAAGTTGGAGTTGACATTTTAAAATTGAAAAATTTCAGAAAGATTTTGAGGTAAGGGAAACAGAAAGATTTTTGCTTTTTTTACGAAGAAATTTTTTAGGGTTTCGAAGAGCTGACATTTTATCATTCCGGGATTATATATATATATATATATATATATATATATATATGCTATAAATAATATATATAGATAGAATATATATATATATATATATATATATATATATATATATATATATATATATATATATATATATATAATATATATATATATATATATATATATATATATATATATATATATATATATATATATATATAATAATAATAACATATATATATACATAATATATAATATATGATATATATATATATATATATATATATATATATATATATAATAACATTTATATATATAGATAAAATATATATATAATAATAATAACATAATATATAATAATAATATATAAATAATAATATAATATATATATATAATAATAAATACTATATATAGGCCTATATATATATATATATATATATATACATATCAATATATATATATATATATATATATATATATATTTATATATATATATATATATATATATATATATATATATATATATATACATTTGTATATATATATATATATATATATATATATATATATATATATATATATATATATATATATATTTACATATATATATATATATATATATATATATATATATTGACAACAAAAGAAATAAATGTTGAACAAAATGTGGTGCATTAAAAAATTGAAGAAAGAAGTGTTTTTTAGTAATATCTGAAATATTCCGGGAATTTCTGAAAAAAAGATGTAAATACTAAATAATAAAGAAGATTAAAATGTTTATTTGGGACAGGTTAAAAACAAATAAACCAAATAAACATTGTGGTTTTTCCACCCTTATATATATATATATATATATATATATATATATATATTCATAAATTTATATATATATAT
>JABUQX010109075.1:12500-15000 GCA_015478945.1 Trachelipus rathkii
AAAATTCTTTTTAATGGGACGGAATTGTTTTTTGTAAAACAAATATTATTTGGAATATGTTTCTTAATATTGAAATTTAAATTACATGGGATCGGAAGATAAGTAAGGTTGTTGTTAGAGGTAGGAGGGGAACTATTATAAAACTTTTTCTTCGCTTTTTGATATGCTAGATTAATAACATAAGGAGGATAGTTTAAATTACCGAATATAGAGGAAAGAAATTTAGTTTCTGTAGAGAGAAAGGGGGGGGAACAGATATTAAAAGCTCTAAGGTAAAGGGAAGAAAGAGTAGCAAGTTTAGTGTTGAAAGAATGTGTAGAGAACCAGTGTATGTAAGAAGAAGAAGAAGTGGGTTTCCTGTAAATTGAGTAAAGTAACTGAGGAGAATTTTGCCATGAAATTAAAGTGTCAAGAAAAGGAATAGAGGAATTATGAGGTAACTCATGAGTGAAAGTGATCGAAGGATGGATATTATTAATGAAATGTAGGATATCTTGAATGTTAACATGTTTAGGGACAGAACAAAAAACATCGTCTACATATCTTAACCATGTAGAGTTATGGAGAAGGGGATGATCAGAAATAAAATAGAATTCGAATAATTCCATACAGATATTACTAAGGATAGGAGAGAGAGGGGATCCCATAGCTAGACCGTAGGTTTGTTTAAAGAATAGATTGTTAAAGGTAAAAAAGCTATGTTCTAAAGACAGAAGAATAAGTTTTTTAATGAAAGCAAAAGGATAGTTTAAAGTAAAGTTTGTTTCTGAGATGAATCTCTCTAAAAGGTCGAGAGTAAACTGAACTGGAACTGACGTAAATAGAGAAACGACGTCAAAACTTACAAATTGATGGGTAATAGGGTTCAAAGATTTGGTACGGTTTATGAAATTTAAAGTGTTAGAAAGATGAGAGCCGGAAATATTACCTACTAAAGGTTTTAGTTGTGAAGAAATCCATGATGATAACTTGTATGTAACACAATTTACGTTTGAAATAATAGGTCGAATGGGATGATTGGGTTTGTGGATCTTCGGAAGGCCATAAAATTGTGCCAAATTAGTCATATAAGATTTATTGTTAGAATGAACGTTAGGAAATTGTTTACATATCAATTTAAGGTTTTTATTAAATTGAATTTGGGAATTTTTCAAAGGATTATTATTAATTTTAACATAAGTGTTTTCATCTGACAAAATGGAATTACACTTTGAAATATAATCTATATGATTTAAAATAACGACTTGATTTCCCTTATCACTCCTCGAAATAACAATATCTTTATTTTTCTTAAGATCCATTAGAGCTTTGTAAAATTTAAGTGGTAGATTATTTTGTTTTTTACCAGTAACTATTTCATTTATCAAAATGCCTTTTAAAATGTCCTGATTTAAATTATGATCGTTGGTAAACTTACTCCAGGTATCGAAATCGTTTAAGAATTGTAAGTTGTTATCTGAGCTCTCTAACGCAAAAGACAGACCATATCCCAAAAGAAGTTTTTATTAATTTTAACATAAGTATTTTCATCTGATAAAATGGAATTACACTTTGTAAGTTTTGACGTCGTTTCTCTATTTACGTCAGTTCCAGTTCAGTTTACTCTCGACCTTTTAGAGAGATTCATCTCAGAAACAAACTTTACTTTAAACTATCCTTTTGCTTTCATTAAAAAACTCATTCTTCTGTCTTTAGAACATAGCTTTTTTACCTTCAACAATCTATTCTTTAAACAAACCTACGGTCTAGCTATGGGATCCCCTCTCTCTCCTATCCTTAGTAATATCTGTATGGAATTACTCGAATTCTATTTTATTTCTGATCATCCCCTTCTCCATAACTCTACATGGTTAAGATATGTAGACGATGTTTTTTGTTCTGTCCCTAAACATGTTAACATTCAAGATATCCTACATTTCATTAATAACATCCATCCTTCGATCTCTTTCACTCATGAGTTACCTCATAATTCCTGTATTTATACCCTTGGCAATATAAAAATAAATTTATTTCCTCTATATTCGGTAATTTAAACTATCCTCCTTATGTTATTAATCTAGCTTATCAAAAAGCGAAGAAAAAGTTTTATAATAGTTCCCCTCCTACCTCTAACAACAACCTTACTTATCTTCCGATCCCATGTAATTTAAATTTCAATATTAAGAAACATATTCCAAATAATATTTGTTTTACAAAAAACAATTCCATCCCATTAAAAAGAATTTTCAAACCCCCCAAATCAACTAAACACATATCCCAATGTATATATAAAATCCCATGTTATGATTGCTCCAGTATTTATATAGGTGAAACTCATGACTTTACCAGAAGGCTAAATGAACACAAACAAGATCTTGAGGATGATTCCATGAACTCTGCATTGACATTTCACCGAAGGACTAACAATCACAAGATAAATATTTTAGAAGCCTCCCCTATAAAATTTTGCCACCAGGTTAAAAAAAGAAAAATTATGGAATCCGTTTTTATTTACAACATA
>JABUQX010109076.1:0-23117 GCA_015478945.1 Trachelipus rathkii
TATATTATTAATATTATATACTTATAAATACCATAAAAATATACATAATATATTTAATAAACTATATTTACAAATTAATATAGTATATACTATATACTATATATATATATATAACCTATACAGCCATCAATTTTTATAATATAACATATATATATATATAAACATTAGTTATGATAAATATCATATATAATAATATAATATTATATAATTATATATAATAACTTATTATAATTATATATATATTATCTATATATATTAATATTAATATTATAAATATATTATATTATATATATATTATATATTAATATTATAATATATTAGCTACATATATTTAAATATATATTAATATTAATATACTTATATTAATAAATGTTAAATAGGGCGGCATTTGGGGGTAGGCAGAGTAGCCAACGCCTACTTGCCTTAGTGTGAATCAAATTCATAAATGAATTAAAAGTCTAAGAATATTACTATTACCATATATATTATTAATAATAATATATATATAATATTATATAATATATATATTAAAACTATATCAATATAACTATATTATTATAAAACACTTATATAAGAAACCAAAAATTTTTATTATATTACAGATTTAATATATAGTATATATATATATATATCATATATATAATAACTCATATATGTTAATATATATATTAATATATATATTATATTATAATATATATCATAGATTTTACGTTCGAAGCTCTAACTTTATAGAATTGTCCGGCTAATTTCTAACTCGATTCTTTATTTTAATAGTAGCGGATCGTGTGCCATTTTAATTCTCGGAGTCAAAAAAAATAGTTCCTTTATTCTCTAAAGCTAGGCAACTTTGAGATGTGCCTGACGAGTCAGTATCAGTCATATATTTTTTTTTTAAATAAAATCCCTCTTTTTTAATTTCTTTAGCAAGAAATAATATATAAAAAAAATTAAATTAAATTTAATAAAACAAAAGTGAGTTAATAATTTAAATTTTCCATTTCAAAAAACTAAATTTAAAAAATAAATTAACTTGGATAACGCTAACTTGAAATATGCGCTTAAGTTCACTTAAATGTAATATTCCTATAAAATTCCCTTAGAATAATTTAATGTGAGACTCAACATAGAAGTCGCTGAATACATACGTATGATCAAATTCGCTTACGATACAGATTGCCTCTGAGTCAGAAAAGTTGCAACTAGTTTACGTTATTAATAAATAAAAGTATGAGAAATAGCAGTATTATTTTTGATAATAAAATATGCTTTTTCATAAATTATCTTATTACTGATTTTGTGTGTTTTTAAATTGGAATTGATCTCCCCCCTACACCCAAACACCCCAATCTTTGAATACGATTATCTCGACTTAAGTTTTATATTATAAAAATTGGCTAATAAAAGTTTTACGAGAGAGAGAGTGTTGTACCAGCCTATTGAAATTCAAATGTGTTAAAAAATTTGGCAATAGTAATACGATCTCTCGAGTATCTTTGCATTGCTCCTATATATTATATATATATTATATATATACTTATATATACTTATATATTATATATATATATATAATTTAATATATATATATACTATATTATAATTTACTATTATTATATACTTAATATATTATATATACTATATATATATATATATATCCATTATATTAAGCTCTCACTTAACGGAGGGAAAATTGAGTACACAAATTGTTAAATGTTATTGTAAAAGAATGATATCACAAGAGTTTATACGAGATAAGCATTTGGAGGGGAGAAAGGTATAAATGAAAATGGGAATTAAATTATTAATACTTTGTCAATTTTTTGAACGCGAACTACATTTGACGCGCTTATGGAAATTAAGTTAAGTATATATATATCTATCCTATAACACATTTATTAATATCTAATTAATTATGCTAATTATGTTAAATAGGTGAGTCATATATATCTAAACCTATATTATATATTCTATAAGACCCGTATATATAATATATCAGACTTTGCTAACACGCACGGTGGCTTGCATCTAACTCTGCATCCGTGGAATAACCCTAACCTTTTGCTCTTACCTATACCTATTGCTCCTCGTCTGAGACCCAGATGCTAGGAATTCATCCTCTAACTCTTTAAATATGTCCAACTATAACTTAATTCGCATAATTTCCGTCTAAAGGGTGGAGGAGTGTGCCTATGTTAACATAAACACTCCCCGTAACACGTCTCGAGGATGGCTCGAATTCTCCCGCTAACTGTCGAGTTCTGTGGCTTAATAATCTTTCTCTCCCGTCTAACTAACTCTCAACATTGAACTTCTGCTACTGTTCATCTAATGGAACAGATTTTCACGCCCTTTTGAAATTAACCTTCACTAATTTTCACGGACGCTGAGTTGCATTTCGTTCCTCATCACAAGAAATTGAAATTCTCTATTTAGGGATTCAATGTACAAACACTGAAATGGTTGGGTATCCTCTCGATACTGATTTTAGTGGGGAGGAGGCCGAATCCATTTAGCATTCTCAACGATCTGGAGCAATCTGAATAGGGAACCGCGCATATTCCTGAATTTCCAAACCAATTCTTGAACTATACAGCTTTCACTCCTATCTGTAAATCTACTAGTCTCCTTCTTCTCGCCATACCACATACACACCCTTCGCTCCTATTGTGTAAATCTGACCACAACCTATAATATTCTTATTTTAATACTATTCTCTCCATCTCAGCTCCATCCTGCCTATCGCGTTTTTTCTGGCACTACTTGATCTGGGCCGATTGGGGGGACTTGCGTTGCTTCTAGCTAACTATATAATTGTGGGACTGCTTTTGTTCCTGGTTGACTGCTTTCAACTTTGCGAAATAAAGGTGGTAGCATGTAATTCGTTGATGGGATGAAGTAGAGTCTCTTATTCCTTCTATCGACTTAAAATCTTTTCTCTCCCATCATAATCCATTGGTTCGCTCGTGCTTGTTCTCATGGCTCATCCAGGCTAGAGCATAAGTAGTCGTATCGAGGAGTGGAAAAATTCTACGTTCTCCACTATCAAACTCTTATGCTATTTTAATCCATTCTGTACTAGAAATTCGATGCATAGGAGGATACTCTTCGAACGAGTCAAATGCGGAGCTTCTCATCAATACGAAAGTGGCGCTCTAAACCTCACTTGTTTCTCCTACTGACAACAATCTTTCACGGCTCTTTGACCAAAAACATCTCTAACAACTTCTGTAAATCATGTCTTTCCTCCTCTTACTTATTCGCATCTGATGGTTCTGTTGCAATTCTACTGACGAGACTGAAAGGCATATGACTTCTTTCGCCTCCTATTTTCTCACTACTCAACCCTGGAGATTCTGAGTATTTAATCTCACCTCCTACCTCTCTCCTCTCCAGGAGTGTCCTATGCCTTTGCCTGTAATAACATTCGATCGGGTGCATGGGCCTCCTGAATATCTAACGAACGCTTACCGAAGGCGGGATGGCCACCGATGGCAATTCCTCCCGAGTTTATTGGGGCGTGTGCTTATCCGTCAAATCCGCGCTCACCTCGTTTCAACTCTATATTCTCTAAATGTCTCAATACAATAGCTAAGCTTCCCTCAGTGTTGAGATTAGCACGCACATGTCCAATACACCTATCCAAAAAAGGAAGCCGCTCTGATCCTTCTAACTATCAGCCCTATAGCTCTTACTTGTATTCTATCTTATAGATCAATTTGAAACTCTCTCATACTCTCATTATTGAGCATTCTTCTTCTCTCCAGTCTTCTTTCCCAGATCTCCCAGAAAAGCTTTCGGCGCTCGAGGTCTACTGGCGTAATACTTTCCTATCTATACCGATTTATGATTTTCCGCTCTTAAGGAACTACGGGAGACTTGCTTGTGGTGGCAGCCATTGAACATATTCCAAAGAGATTTGACCGGGTATAGCTAACAGCGTCCACTGCTACTCTCAAGCTCCCCTGCCTTTGGAGGTTTGCCTCCTTCTCTTAATGCTTCTTTATGTCTAGCTTTTCTTTCAATCGCTCAATATCAGCTGTTGTTGATGGGGCGACTTTCTTTTTCTGTATTTTCTGTCGATAGTGGTGTTCTTCAGGGTTCGTCTTTTATTTCTCCTACTTTTTTTATTCCTACTTTCATTAATATCTTCTCACCTGCAACTTACTAACTCTATTCACAGTCATATGCCAGATGGACTCGACCGCTTCGTAGTTCTTCAACTCCATATTTACAATATCTGAGGCTCCTTCCTTTTAACTTCTAGAATTTGACCTCCCGCTTAATAATTTGCCGAATTCTAGGACTGATGTGGATGAATTCTCTCTCGGGGTGGAGCGGTCGCTGAACCTTGTGAAATTCAATTCTTTAAAAACTCACTTCTACAAATCTCCCACTCTAATAAGACAACTTTTAACTTTCCTATCTCTTTCGACGGTATCTCGTCTCTCCTGTGACAATATAAACCTCCTTGTCCTTAACATAAACAAAAAATCCGTCTTGGAACCTCACATCACAACGGTTGGCTCCTAAGTGCGGCCTCAGGTAGCTGGGAGTTTCTCGTTTATGACTCCGCGAGAACTTTTTTATCCTCTTCACTAGTGCATTCATCTGCAAGGGTCTCATCCGCCCATGTAGTGAGTACTGCTCTCATATCTGGGGGGGCCTCGGTTTTCACCGCTTTTGGATAGGGTCGGAGAGTCAAATGAGCAAAAAGACTTATCACTGTCTCTTGTTTCTTTCTAGTTCACTCACACATCTTAGCGGCCGCGAGTGCTTGAGTGACTATATATTCTCTTTTCCTATTAGTTTAACCATGTAGCGGCAAGTGCTCGAGCGAGGAAACTTCGCACTCGCAGTGACCACACAGACCTTTAACACTCGCCCTCGTGTAGCCACCAAGGGGTGATGTGTCGGCACATGAGTTTTGTGTTGAATTAGGCACTTCCCAGACTAGTTCGCTGCGCCGCCTCCTTCTTTCCTGCCTCTGCCACACCCAGACACCATCTGTTCTGTGAATTCTCTTCCATCCTTCTGTGTTTCTACTCAATTTAATCCTCCCTCACTTTATAAATGCCCGCGTCTTGTGCTCTCACTCCCTGCGTAGTTTGTGTTGTTGAATTTTTGTTGTTCTCTAACACCGGCCCCTCCTTGAATAGGGCATTGCCCCGTGAGAGGTGGTATCCACTTACATCGTAAACAAAAAAAAAAATAATATATACTACATAATAAATATTTGATCATAATATACTATATTATATATAATAATATTATGCTACTAGAGTAGGAGAGTAGTAGCCCTATATAATGATATACTATAGGTAGTAATGATAGGGATAATATAGTATAATAGTAGTAATAATATATATATATATAATTATATTATAATATTTAATATATATAGAGCTTATTTAATATACTAATATAATAGATTATATACATAATATATATAATAATATATATATGATTTGCACTACTTAAGAATTTTGAACCAACGAGCCCGCCACCCTGGACTAGATAATATAGTGATCTATATAGAGTTCATACTATATTACCAATCATACTACTATATTAATATATAATTATAGCCTACTTAAATATTATTATTTGTGAGGGATAGCTATATATTATATACTTATATTATACTATATATATTTATATATATATACTTACTACCTATATATATATAACTTTACTATATATAGATATATATTGAATATAGTCTGAAAAGTAACAAGCTTACTTGCAAACTCTTGATCTTTAGTCACAAAAGTAGAAAGCCCCTTCGCGAAGTTTCAGCATCCCATCTAGCTACATAAGTAGATTCCTGGTAAATCTACGCTCGTGAACGACTTTAATTCTTTTTCCCGTTGCGTTGAATTGTGAGTTGTCAAAAAACCTGTCCCTCTCTAATATAATTTATTTACAATACTCTTTAAAAATTATAATATATATATATACTACCCGTAATATATATATATATATATATATATATAAACTATTATTATTTAATATATTATATCGGATATTAATATATATATTATATATACATACTATATATAATATTATTATATAAATAAATATATAAATATATCCTATATATTATAATATATATTATATATTTATTATATATATGATATATAATATATCTAAATTGATTATTATAATTATATATACCAATTTAATATTATACTATCATATATATACTATACCAATAGGCTTAGTAAACCATACTTAGAATATACTATCTACTACCTCACCTATAGGGCATATTTGTAGATACTGTACCTGTGACTACCGAGGTACATAACTTAACCTAACCAACCTAACCTAACCTAACCCTAAGCTAAGCTTAACCTAAACCTAACCTACACCTACCACCTACCTTACACTAACCTAATTTAACCTAAATTAATTTTCATTATTATATCAGTTTGTGATCAGAAAACTTAGGAGGTTATGGAACTACGGCTTAAGCATGAGTGAGTGGGTTGAATATATGCTCCAACAGTTACAGTACAGTTAGCGACAAATACTGTCTTCTCTCTCTCTCTTTCTTCTCTCTCTCTCTCTCTCATCTCCTCTTCTCCTCTATATATATAAACACATCTCTTTATTATATATCCATAATAATAATCGTGTATACTATGAGTCTATAAGGGGTGATATACCGTATAAATAATAAATTAATAAGTGTAATATAATAGGAAATAATATTAAATATAATAACAGTACTCACCTATACTTATACTATACATCTATCTATATTCATTGGGTTATGTAGTATTAATTGATAGTAATGGCGCTTACACCCAACTTTTTCCGACCTTGGAGCGTGGGTAGTGGTACGTACAGCCTACTCTCACTACCCCGCCTTCGCGCAGTGGCTCGGCCCGGTCACCCAACATGCGCGCCTCCACCCCACTCTATCCCTACGGGCCAACACCCTATCCGCTCACTTGCTCACCCTCAATGCGCGCCTCCCTCCTCCACATCTCCCTTTAGTTCCATCGCGCATTTGCCACCCTACTTACTTGGGTCTCCCCCATTTCCTCACTCCTATCCTGTATCAAAGCCCGCCTCCCATACTCTCCTAACCACATCTCCGTGTTCCCCCTATTCTCACCAGATGACCCACATACAAATCTTAACATTGGCGCGCTTCTCCGGCTCGTTGCCCAGCAAGCCATTTCCCTCCACTCAGCATCTCTGCCCTCCAACGCCACCCCTATTTCCTAATCCTCTACCTTCTCTACTAAATCCCCCAAACCGCTCTCACCCCTTCATCTCACAATACTTCCAACTTTCGTCGCTGGACCTGGCATTTCAACCCTCAGCGGGACACCCACTAACAAGACACCCGCAGGTCACAACAAAATTTATTTCCAAACATAACTTACTTAACTGTGATAAATCCCCCCTTTCCATACTTCTGCTCTAGAACCACCCAAAGCGCTCTCATTCCAGTCTGCTACCTGCCTAATGTTACTATCCTCCTCCTTCATTCCCCCTCCCCCCTATACCATCAAATCCAATCCCTAATATGCTAAAATCTTTACTTCTTCCAGAACTAACACCCCCACGTCGAACCTCTAACCCCTCCCCCTCCACACTTTCCTCCTCCTCAAACACACCTTTACTACTTACCAGGATTCATTTTAAAGCCCATCTTGTCGCGGACATTCTGCTCAAAACTCCCAGGCAAATACCAAGTTTCACGCCCTTGGCGCGCGCGTCTTGCAGCACACTAGGACGGTTATCATCCGCAACAATCAAGTGTTCATCTTCCTTGCTAGGGTGATTGCCCCCCATTTGTCAATTTCCACCGCCCCCCCTCCCTTCACCATTCCGGGCTGGGCCCAACAATCTCTCCATAAACAATTGGGGAATTAGCCTACGGGGGCGACATTCCACACTCCCCTGCCGGTCAGTCCTCTGATCGCCTCCTTCCCATGGAAACATTCACGCTATCCGCCCTCAGATCTATACACTACCTATCCACCCCTCATATAATTCTTATATTAAAAAATGGCTCTTGATAACCCATTTTAATCACACTAAATTTATAACCCCCCACTCCATTTTCTTCCAAACACCCCTCCACAATCACCTCTTTCCACTCTAATCAAATCATGCCTTTCTCCTAAATCGTAAACAAACAACTCATACACTTTCCTGTGTCCTTCTCAATACTTTTGTCTCACAACATCTTCTGGTTGAGTAGAACACTAGCACTCCACTCACAACTTCCCCAAAAGCTTCGCAAGGGGAACACCGGTCCCTCTCGCCTTGGGCGCACCCGTCCCAGTTTTTGGCGGTCGGAGCGTAAATATCAGCTGCTATCCGCCCTCAGATCCATATCTTCCTACCCACCACATCACAAGATCAAAAACTTATTTCCATAAACTCAAACTTCCCTACTTCCCAACATAGTTTCAGACCAAATCACTTCACAATCACTCTACTTACCAACCTGTTTCAGCAAATATTGACAGGATTCAATTAAGGCTCTCCTCTCACCTCCATACAGTTCTAACCACAACGGACATCAGCACAGTTTTCAACACTGTGCCCATACATATTTTTAGACATAACATAAAAATAAGTTCTTTAAATAAAATGTTATTGTAAAATGAAAAAGTTTATTGACCTTAAAGCAGTAAATCAGTTAATTAAACCACCCACTCCTCCCCTCCCCTCCCCTTCCCTCAACTACCCTTCCCTCCCCTCCTACCATCCGGGATCTATTTCTATACCCACCCCAAGTTAACCTTTTCAGTACCATAATACCACTATAAATACTCCCCCACCTCTTCCTCACCCCCTATTCTCTCCTCCTATCCACTCCCCATTCTCCCTCTTCTTCAGTCCTCTCGGTTCGCACCCAACCCCACCTCCTCCTCTGGGATGGGCTTCCTTTTATTTTTTTTACTTTTTCTTTCCAAAACATCTACTATCCTGGGATTCCAAATTCTCTCGGTTATCCCAGAAAATTTCCTAACACTAGAAAAGCACAGCTTATACAAAGTGAAGACTACGCTCTCCTTCGTTGTTCCGGAGATAAAAAAATTACCTCTTTTGCTCTTCCTATCGCCCTTCACAGTCCACGCGGCGCGTCTTGTTGCTGTCGCTACTACTAACCCTTCTATATTCCTCCCAACTTTTTCCTCTCTCCTCCTTCCCAACCATTTCACATAAGCTTCCTTTTTCCTTTTCACCACCTCCGTCTAACACCTCTCACTCCACCATGAACAAAGTCGCTCCTTTGCCTTCGTGGCTGATCCGCGAGCCCTTTATCACACCACATACCCTTCTTCTACCTCTTTACATAACTGCTTCCTTAAATCCTCCGTCCACTCCCCCTCCACCTCCCCACTGTTCCCGTCCCTCTCAACATCTCTCCAACCTGTCCTCCATGACCTCTCCTAAACCCCTCTTAACACACGCTCTTCCTCAATTTTATTCCGACCTACGGGTTTATCCACCTCCCTCTCCCTTTCCTCACGCATCCTTTCCTTGAAGGTCACCTCATCCTCCCACCTTAATACCTTGCCAACCACCCATACATTAGCTGATAAACCTCGATATCTCCCCTCGCCCGCCTCGTCATAAATATATTTACATCTACCGTACACCTATCTCTATCTTACCATCTTAACAACACACATAATTCCAGTACCCCCCCCCCGCCCTGGCGGCGCACCCCGTTTAGTCTCCACTCTACATGTATAGCTTATGATTTGCACTTTCGGGTTTTGAAACCTCACCATCCCACGTATTCCCCAACACTATCATTCTTCTTTCCAACACACCCAATTGGGCCACAACTTGGAGACAAAGAGCTTTCCTATTAACATTCCTTTCTCCCTCTTTTCTTATGGTACCAACCTTTTATTCTTCCCACCCATGTTCCCTCCCTACCCAGCTCCTGTCATTTAAGAATCCGCGCCCCAAATGACAAATTTCACGGAGAGCTCTGTGACGCCCAAAACTTTCCCAGCAAGCTCCCTGATTCATTTCAATTCACTTCCAAATCTTTCTCTCTTCGCGTCCTCCCTAGCTCCATTCATCTCGGTGGTGCCATATGCACAACTACACCCACATCTTCCCCCCCCGAACTTTCACTTTTACCCTCCCATATCCCCTTCGAACTCTCACGACGTGTGGGCTGAGCAGACCTGGACTTACCTTATCAACCACAACAGCGGTCTTATCACATCATAACTATTTTCCTACCCCCTTCCTCCCCCTCAGTCTTCCCCCTCTCCCTGGGCCGCATCGTTGCACAAACGGAACACCCTGAACGCATACCCTTGTAATTTTCCAAAATCGCATCTCCCTCTCTGCCGCTTGCGAGAGTCTGGTAGTTTTCCAGTTATCCCTAATCAGAGCTCGCCAACGCTCTGCTTTCTTCAAACATTGAAATACCACTTCCCTCCCTCTTCACAAGCACTCTCCGTTACCCCGTCTCGGACGTATTCGATACACCTCTACCTCTTATTTTACCTCTCTCTTGTCCCCTGAGATCGTTGTGAGTAGGTATGACGCTAATACCTAATATATGTACTCAAATATAATATAATCTTGTATATATCTTATGGAGTAATAATTAAAGATAATTATTAAATATATTACTACGCGTAACTAGGTAGATATAGTGATATAGTGAGTAGTATAGTAATAATACTATAATAATACTCATATTATAGTAATATATAAATATCATATAATATATATATATATAATTATTATACATAATATAATATATATATATATATATATATCATATGTAATATAGTCATATAATATATAAATATCTTATGTGAAATAATAATTCCGTGAGTATATACTCACGTATGAGGGTATATATATATAATATATATATACCATCAAATAATAACTCACTTATATATATACGGGTTGGTAATAGGTCACAGTTGGTTTTTTTATAACAGCGAGGACGCATTTGGTTCTTTTCGACTGAATAACACAGTTATATATTACATTTAATATTCAAAAATCATCTGGTTTTTGGGAGCAGGTCGATCATTTCGTACGATGTATTTTGAAAAGGGTTCACTTGACAGTTTTTTTTTGGGGTGAGATAATTAGTGTCACATTTTCGTTATGCCACCTCCGGAGTACTCGCAGGTAATGCATATTGAGTTTCTTTGTCGGAGTTCTGGAAGCCCCCACACCACACTGTCATAACCTCCACCTGCAAGCCTATGGGTGGGTGGCTCATCATACACATGTGTTTAATGGTATTATAGTTAAATTGTTAATGGTGTTTTCACGTTTCCTCTAACCAGTACTCCCGGCCGTCAGTACCTCTAGGTTTTAAACCATGACTAAATTTCTTGTCGCTTTATCAAACTACATCTTTTCTTTTCCACCCCCACGCACCCCTTCTTCTTTTTGTGCGTTCCCTAAACTATCCGCGCCAGGCTTATCCCAGTACCACCTCGTGGATCTCACCAGCGGGTTGATCTGGATGAGTAAGTGCTGCGATAGATGAAAAAAAAAAAATAAGATTTGCCTCTCTGGGTGTGTGGCACATAAGATATTTATTTATCGCTACAAAATCTAATTTTTAACCTTATAGAACACAAAAAATTTCGAAATTTCGAATTGAATTAACACAATCTTTCTAAAAATTACTTACTTTCTTTCTCATCTGGTACTACGGCCCTGTGTTCGCTGGCACCATTTTATATTACTTATTACGAATTGCTTTGTATAATAAAGAATATCTTTGTAATAAGTTTACCACCATGAGGGCCGATAAATTTGTTTTGTCTGGCTCCATAGTCTCCATTTTAGAATTACAGTTTCAAAACTGTATTAATTAACATCGACAGAATAACCTAGAGGCCCTTTCTTTCTTGGTTTGTTTTATCAAATATCCTACCAAATCTACTTTCTGCTTTTATCTCATTATGCAATAATATCTACTGTAGTTATGTATGATATAGCATAATAACTATATTGGGAATTATAATAGTATATCACTAGGCATATGTAATATAATAAGATCTTAAAAAATTCTTCAAGAAATAGAAGTAATTTATTTTTCCAAAAATTAAAAACAAAAGTAAATTTTGAAATTCAATCACTGGCATTAAAAGCTAGATTATATATGGCATCCATACGTTTTTCAAACTGAAAAGGCCAAGGAGTTTGTTCTCGGAAATACATTACTAAGGTTAGAAGAGGAGGGTGACTTAGAAGAAACCATCTCACGCCTATCCATTTAACTCCAACTCCTCACCTCCTCTTCCCTCATCGTGTTACTCTTAATTTTATTTCCCTAATAGAACGGTATTTCGATATTATTTTCGTTGTTTTAATATTTTATATTATAATATTTGTATTAGGATTCACACAATTTTTTATAGTTATAAAGTTCACAACTAACTTACTCCCTTTTTTAACAAATATAAAGTATTATTCTTTACTTCATTGCCCTTATCAATGATATTATAAAGGCAGTACAAGCTACGCCACACACACACTACACACATACCATTATTGAATATACACAACACAGCAGTGCATTTACACCCACAATGAAAATTTCTCACTAACTAATTAATAACGTGGTGTTATTTTCCTTAAAGTAATTTACTTAATTTATTATTGTTTATTATTATTATATTTATTTTTTATTTATTATTATTTTTAGTGTATTATTTATTATGTGATTATTTTATATTAAGGGGGTTATTATGTATTATGTATTGATTATATTATTATTATTATTTATTATTAAATATTAATTACCAAAAGAATTTGATATATAATAAAGTCTAGGGGATAATGAATGAGAAATTAATAATAATATATAATAATAGTATAAATATAATAATATATCAACCTAATCATATAATATAATAATAATAAGAGTATAATATAATCAATAATCGTAATCAATATACCTCTATACACAGTGGGATTCGCCCGGTTCAGATTTTTTAATTAACTCTTATGTATAGATTTGAAAGGGGACGAGGAAGATTAATACTAAAGTACATAATACTGAGATTCATTAAGCAATGACCGTACTTTAGGTTATAAGTGTGCAAGGATTCATATTTATAACATTTGTCTATGGAGAAAAATAGCAATAAAAGAAATGAAAAAAAAAAAAAGCTGTTTCAGATTTTCATGAAACTTATATGAAACATTCGAATTAAATTGTCTATGAAGAAAAATGTAAGAAACAAAACTGAGAAATAACCCTGAACCGTTAAGAAGTAGAAAAATTTCATATATTTTTTTACATGTCAAATCAGTGTTTAAAAGAGGCAGGATGCATTTTGTGTTTTTGGATAGGCCCTTTTTTTTTTTCGTGTTATCGTGTTGAAGGTTAATATTTTTTGTATTTTGACTAACTACTGACTCACGACAGTCTGGGGACGTGGCCGTCCCCAGTAGAAAAATCATCGTGTGACATGCATTTCTATATTCAAATTTATTTTTCCTACTCATATGAAATTAAGGGAATTCAGAACTTTAATAGTTTCACTGGGCGACTTTATAACTTTTTTCAGTCATTTCTTGTTTTATTTTGCGTTGATCATCCTTTCAGCACATTTTAAGCACTTTTTCATATAAATTATATGAAATCAGGAGCGGTTGTGCCAATTTTAATAATAATAATAATAATAATAATAATAATAATAATAATAATAATAATAATAATAATAATAATATAATAATATAAATAAAAAATAATATTAACTAAATAATAATAATAATAACCTTTCGAACAAATATCAAATAAACAAACTATATTTATTTCAAATATTAAAGTGTGAAAAAATGAAGCAATTATTATTATTATTATTATTTTAAGGAAAAGGAGAAATTATCCCCTATTTTCTATCTATTTTCAAAACAGCTTCCAGAAAAGACCCCAAAAAAAGACCCGAAAAGACCCGAAAAGACCCGAAAGACCCCAAAAAAGACTAGGCCTTGCCTAGACTAAGTCAGAGCTGAACTCGTTCGAGAGTGAAGATTCGGAATTATTAAACGAAGCCTAAGTTAGAGTCACGTTTTTTTCCGTCTTTTCTGTCTACTTCTTCTCAACTCCCCCCCCCCACCCCGACACTTTTTTTCCTTTTTTTTCATCTTTTCTGTCTGCTTCTTCACCCCCCCCCCCCTTTTTCCCTTTTTTGGAATTGAAGATTCGCAATTATGGGACGCAACCAAGCATGAAATTAACAACAGACGAAAATAAGGAGAATACCCCCAAATGGCGAGTTTCAAAAGAGAAAATTAATATAAATATCTGTATACTTTTTACTTTATTATTATTATTATTTTTATTATTTTTATTATTTTTATTATTACGGTATAAATAACTATTAAAATAAATTGCGGTTAAACAGTATTTTTTTAAGGTAACTTCAAATTAAGTAGTAAATGAGTCTTATAAAGGTTAAAGGTTCGATTCTTATAAACATACGTTAGGCGTTTAAAGGTAACTTCTAATTAAGTAGTAAATGAGTCTTATAAAGGTCAAAGGTTCGATTCTGATAAACATACGTTAGGCGTTTAAAGGTAACTTCTAAGTTGTAATTAAGTAGTAAATGAGTCTTATAAAGGTCAAAGGTTCGATTCTTATAAACATACGTTAGGCGTAGCGTGTGTGTAAACAGACTGGACTCTCGTGATGAAGGTTTTGGGATCGATTCCGAATTTTTTTTTTAAGGTAACTTCTAATTAAGTAGTAAATGAGCCTTATAAAGGTCCTGAATTTGATTCTAGATTTTTCATAAGTAGCAAATGAGTCATTTAAACATATGCTTGGCAATACATATATCGTACCTTGTCGGACTCTTGTGACGGAGGTACATCATTGATCGATTCCAGATTTTTTTAAAAGTGGCTCCAAATTAACGTGTAAGTCGAGATCGCGCGTGGTAATAGTAAGTGAGTCTTATAAACATTCACTTGGAGGGAGTAACATTTGTAATTACCAAAGTCTAAGGAAGAACTTTCCGGAGAAGTTGCCCTCCTCCGTCAAGGGTAAAAGTCCCGATGGGTAGATGAATAATAATAGATAATGAAGGTAGACGAGATAAGAAGTAGAATGGATAGATTTATATAATAGGATACATATGAAGTCATCTATATTGAATTATATATATGTTATATTGGAGGATGAATGGATTAGGAAAGATTTCTTATCGAGTTTGATATTGGGAAGGATAATAATGATAGAAAGATAATGAATGAGATTTAGTAGATTAAGAGGTAAAATGAGTCATAACTAATTGAGTGGATAGATGGGTAGGATGAATGAATGAGACGTAAGTAATCGAATGCATAGATAATGAAGTATATGGAAGAAATAGGATGACAGAAAATAATTTATTCTTTGATACTTATATAGATATAGATTATAGAGAGTTAGAGGAGAAGATTAGTAAATCAATATATACATAGGAGACTAGACAGAGAACGGAGGGCTTGCGGGACGATGAGTAGATAGAGTAGATGATTGATATAGAGCACGAATATTGGATAATAAGTAGAGGAGAGATGATATGGAGTAAGTAGAGATAGAAGATGTAGGTATGGAGAGGCTAGAGAGTAATTATATTTTAGATGAATATAATGTGAGAAATTTGAAAGAGCTAGAAACTAGGAGCGAGTGGAGTAGGGGATGAAAGAAGTTAGCATGAGAAGCTGATTGGTCAGCTATGCATCTATCAATTGAAACAGAGAGTGATGTAGAGTAATACATGTTACTATAGAAGTGGTAATTAATAATATAGTGAGGAGAGTGATTGAGGGAAAATGAATGAGGATCTACTAGAATTATATTAGATGATTTGTTGATATATGATGAATGTTAAAGAAGTGAGAGTGCTGGAGATGGAATTAGAGATTAAGTAGAGCTGTTATAAGTATAATATATTATAATATATAATGATTTGAGGATGAGATTGTAGTAGATGCTTACATCGGTAGACAGTATTGCCCTTTACAGGAATTAGGATTCATGTGATGATTATTGTATGCATATGAGTTGTGGTGAAGTTGATTTAATTGAGATCTTGATCATAAGGGAGGTTCAGATAATTAGATTCGTTGTTTTCCATGCTGATAGAGTTCTGGCGTGTGTTGTCTACGGTTTTTTGTAATTGGTGAAAGAGAGTTATTTACACGATATCATATCGGAGGGGGATGCTGGTGATCTAGGAGGTTTAGGAGGGGGGGTGTGAGATCCACGTGTTACCACTACCAGCGCGAGTATCTCGAGAAGGAAACGGCGGAGAGAACTGTATGTGTTAAATGGAGGTGTTTATTTTAAGATATAGTAGGCCAGAAAGCCCATATGATACGAGTGAAGGGTCGCATGTGTGAGGGTGTATCCGGACCAGAATAAATGTGGAGTGGTGGGTATCATAAGTGTTAGGTATGTGCGAGGGGGCCATTTTTATAGAATAGCTCGAAATGCTGCTCGTGAGAGTGTTAGGAGGGGATGAGTGCGAATGTTCTGTGTGGCCCGAGATGACTGAGGCATTGGCGCGAGTTGTTATGTCGGCCGTGGTCTATTCATTTTGTTTATGGATAGGTGTTTTTCCGCAGTAGGAATGGTTGAGAGGGAGGGGAGGGGAGGTGAGGATGACTAAGTGGGAAAATGTTATAGAAACCGGGAAGTGAAAATGAATACTGGATTTTGCGAGAGATGATATCTGTCCTATCCCGTGCGAGACGACCCCGGCTGTAAGGTATCTGGACGCCGTACATTTGGTAAGAAGAGGGTTCTGGAGCCACGAATTGTCCGCCGTGACAAGGCGCCCATTTAAAATTTGAGGAGCTCCTGGAAGAGAGGTAAAGTGTTAAGGTAATTGAAGGAGGAGGAACCGTGAGGAGGGGGAGGGCGGGTGGAGGGGTCGAGGGTGGGGGGTGTATGTCTGGGAAGAGAGTAAAGATTTTTTTCAGTATCACTCTTTTAAAGGTGATGGGATTTGTGCGTACATGGCGGGGAGGGACTTGCAAGCGAGCACTGATGATAGACATTGTAGAGTTCAGCGCTATGACCAGGATCCATGCACGCCATCGCGTTGAGTGGTTCTGTAGATGATAGTATTGAACCGCGGGGGTGATTCCGTATCGGGGGAACAGATACAGTTTACAGTATTAAGTAACTCCGTCTTTCGTCGAAGAGGAGACTCTCTCTGTGTACCAGCAACCTGTGCCCTTCCGGGGTCTCTGTACACTCCGCGGTGTGAACGTGGGGGTCTGCAACTGCACAGCGTCAGGCAACGAAGTTTGGAAGCTATTCTTGAGATCGTATAGGGGTGTGTCGACAGAGACATGACCTCTTTGTTGGGGGCATTTAGTAGAATGGAGAGGGATCTAGGAATATGCGGGTGGTGCAGGCGAGGTATCGTTTGGCTGTCCGCACTGGAGGCTGGAGTCCTTTGGCCTTGCGAAAGATCGCCGCGTAGAAGGGATAGTGTGTAAGAGTGGTATATGGGGGCAGGTCTTGTGGTAGATGTGAGGAACCGAGACCCCCGCTCGGCTCTCACGCCGAAAGAGTATGGGAGGCCGAAGTCGGGCGCAATAGTGAAGGATAGTAAGGGGGTGGAACTGGGGGATGGGAACCTGAAGCCACGAGTAATAGGCAGGTGGATGGCATGGGACACCTCACCCATAGGAGATGACCGCCTGGATGGAGGGAGGGATTGAGTGGAGGAGAGTGGTAGGGTGTATGGACGATTTCGAGAAGATCATAGCAGCTGATGGTGGTGGGGTTAGGAGGTTGGGTTGGGGCTGACCGAGCAGCCCGCTAGCATAGGTGGGCCCGAGGACCCCGAGCTCTGGCCTTCTTCTTCGACGAGGCCCACCTGCTGTCAACGGTACATACCCTCGTCTCTCCCTCCGCCGCGTCAAGGCGGGATCCTATATAAGGTTGTAGCATATTACCTCATAAAATATCCATACACGTATACACTCCTTTCTATATATATTATATATTATAAGTCTTTATATAACATATTTATTATTTAATTCATATAATAATTCATAATATTTGATTGCCTTAGTATTTACTAATATATATCATGAATAATAAATTTATTTTATTATACTTAACCTTTACTTCCATACTCTTACTATCATCGAGAGAGATAGAGTACACGAGCCATGAGAGGGAGGAGAGATGGTGAGAATAGAGAACGAGAGACCCGAAGAGATCCGAGTGCAGGTTTACTTTGCTTGTCGATACTGCTAACCTGTTCAACTATGTGAGGCATATAGGTCAACCATCCCACCACAAGAGCCTAGCGATGAACCGTTTCACATTTTAACTGGCGTGCGCGGGGCGGTGATATGGTGGTTTCCTAACTGAATCAACACATAAACTGGTATACATCACACCCTCGAATCCAACGTTGAATTTTTTAGGATTAAATTAAAGTGTGTAGGTTAAAGAGTCGTGACCCTTGTTATCGCGTTTTAGCCGTAAGCGCGTTCTTCGTTTAGGGCGGTTATGCTTTAGGTCTTAGAGTTTTTTAGGTTAATGGTATTTTGGTTAGTGTTAAGTTATGTACCTCGTAGTCACAGTAACTTGTCATTATGCCTTATAATATAATATATAATATATATATATATAATCATCACTTTTTTTAAACTGCTAGTAAGTATATGGAGGGTTATTATAATATACTATATATATATCATATAGACTATCATTCTACTTATATATTTAATATATACCAGTCTATACTCTGACCCCTCATATAAATTATATAATACATTGCACTACCTAAATATATATAATATTCACTATAATATATATATATACTTTCCTAATTTATAAATATGTATTAATATTATATATAATATTCCCTATTATTAGGTCATAGACTACTACTAATACTACTACCTACTACTATATCACTTTATAAATTATATATATTATATACTATTATCCAATTTATCACAGAACTTTTATAAATTTGAGCTCATGCCAACAGAAAAAGGTTTTTTGAAAAGTAAGTTTCAGACGGCGAGCGGGCCTCGTCCTTCTTATCCAGCTCTCAGAAATTAAAAATGTTAAGAAGTTGTAATGAAAATTATTCCAAAAATCATTGAACAATCTCAACATCCACTTTACCACATCCTCCCGCAAACAATTGAAATTTAATGTTATTATCAAGAAAATATAAATTAACACATATAATAATAGTTGTACTACTACAGAAACACATATAATAATTCTACGTTATTTACAAATAAATATAAATAACACCTTAGAAAATTATACGTTATTTACTAGAAAATTAAATAACACATAAAAATTATATTCATATTTATTTCGGAATATTTTCGTTCATCTTTTATTATTTTTATATAAAGAAAAATATCTTTTATATTTTTATATAAGAAAATTATTTTTATATATTGTTATAGATAAAGACACATACATTAATAGATACAAGGATTATATATTAATAGATAGAAGGATTATTTTTACAGAATCGATTACAGATGTATAGGTAAAGACCCATACATATTTAAGAAAATAAAAAGAATTAAATCAGAAACTTCACATATTTTATGTAGATTGTTTATTAAATGAGATATATTATAAGGATCGTTTTCTTCCTAACTCTGCTGTAAACTGCGTATTACTGTAAATTTAGGAAAAAACAACCGATATATTCTGGTACATGTGTTGATCATGAAAATTTCTCAATCAGTAAGTGAACAACAGAACTTTAAGTAGAATGAATTGTAGAAAAATTCTAAATAGATTATCTAAAGAAAATAATTCTATTGAATATTATTCAATACTCAGTGCGGAGAATAATCCTTTTTAAATTTCTTTCTTCTTGAAATCTTTCTTTGTATAAATATTGGTTTTGACAAGAAATGTACATTGAAGACTGCCTCAAATTGTAAAAATTGTAAATCATGGGATTGATCAACCTAGGTTAGTTATAGACTTGTGATTTTAAAAACCCATAGAAACTTGAAGTTAGGTGAAAAATAAAAAATATTGAGATAAGAAGAATTGAGTGATTGAAAACTACCACAAATTGAAGATTTGAACATAACAATTCTTCCTAGGATTCTCAATAAATTCCACCCAGTACCTGAAAATAAAATACTTTTTTTTTTTATATTCTTATACTTTTTTATATTTTAGATAAGAAAAATATATAAAACATAGTTTATAGTTTGTAAGGGATTAAATTTAACAAATTATTAATGAGTTTTATTCTAAAAGAATGAACTCATATCAAAGAACATTTGAAATAGTTCTTTGAAATTATTAAGACGGAATATATATCATGAAAAAGACATATGATATACTAAATTCTATTTAATATTAAAAAATATAAAAAACAATGTGATGGTCATTACCAATAAATGAAAAAACATTTCTCTTCCCAATCTTCCAATTATCCATTATCTTTATTCCATTTGTAAATATGGAATAAAAACAAAAATTTTAGGAGTGAGGACTCATAATTTGAGGAATCATAAGCATAGAAGGTAAAAAATTGAAAGTTTTGGTTGGAAAGATGAAAAAATTAGAGTAATTGAAAACTGAAACGCCTTCTCATACAAAAGAAAAGAGAAAAAATAAAAAAAAATAAATAAATAATAATAAGTTGATTAAAATAAAAATCTTTGATAAATTTAGAAACAATTTCTAGTTAACATAATTACATCTTGGCAATTACATGATAACAGAAGTTACTAGACTATGAAACACCATTATATATTTACAAAAAATAAAATAAGTGTAGTCTTATAATAAAAACTTTCAAAATATATTTTAAGATGTTTCTTTCCTTTTTTTATTCTGAGTTTTTTTTTTTAAATTATAATAGTGTTATTTCATAAGGAATGAGACGGGCGTCGAAGAAAAGAAATCGAGAGCCAGATCCCTTTGAAAGGTCACTATAAGTTATTGTCGTTTTATGGAAAACGAAAAATGATTAAACATCAAATGTAACTTCAAAAGTTACAAAAAGAAGAAAGAAGAACATCAGGATTTATATGAAATTGTTTTAGAAGACACCATGAAGATGGAATTACTAATTAACTTCGAGAACATTAATTAGGATGTTGTAAATAATTAATATTTTATAATATTTCACTTTCATACTTTTTATCCTTTAGGTTTAGGTTTTTGTTTGTTTTACAGAATAAAAAACTTTACACATTTTCTTCCTTTATCTTTTTATCTTTAGTTGAAAATCCTGCGTATAAATTTTTATTATTAAATATTAGGTTGTTCGTTCAAACCGAGAAAATTTTTAATTTTTACCCACCAAGCCATTATCTGTTAATAAAAATTTTTATAAAAATCGAAAACATTTTTTTTATAACGTTATATGTAACTGAAAATTTTATTCTTTATTTTTATTTAAAGAAATCATAAAACTAAAAAATTTAGTTAAAATTTTGTTTTGTTTCAATAAATAAAAATGGACACTCAGAATTACTTTATTTTGCTTGTTTAACTTAAAAATAGCCTCATGATAATCAGAATTATATTTATCTAATATTTAATATTAGAATTTTATTTTAATTACTCAATTTAAATTTTAAATTAATAAGCCTAACCCATAATAATCAGAATGTTTATTAATAGTAAGAATCTTTTAATTTTAATTTTCATTATAATCAGAAATTTTAAGAATTTATTTTTAAATTTTAAGCTTTAATTATTATTTTATTCATTCTTATATAAAAATTTAACTTTTAACTAAGTTCTAAAAAACAAAAAAACAACTTGGGATTTAGCTTAACATTTTTACCTGTTCGGGTAAACTAGTAAAATATATACGTTTTTAAATAAATAAAAATCAGAACCTTTTTTTTTTTTTTTGAATGAAATTAATTTAACAGTTGCCTTATTAAACGTTTAATTAAAAAAGGTAACTAATTTTCATAATTAATATAATACCTAATATAATAACCCAGATTTTTTTTATCATTTTAACGTTAATGACGAATATGTTCAATAAAATACTTTCACAATAACGTTAGAATGATCCAAATCAAATATAATTTAATTTTCCTTGTAAAACTTTACATTACCCACCGACCGATAAACATTGCTTTACCTTCAACAAAAAACAAAGTTGGCTTCTTTGATTATTAAATATGGGGACGCCTGTAATTAATTGTCGTACCGTCCAACAAATAAAAGAACAATGGATTACACTTTACATTTTTCTCATCACATTGTACTCATTACAAACATTTCTTGCTTTTTCTTTGGAATTTTTTCAGGATTTTCTAGATTACTGATGCCCAATTTATCGCTTGCCTTATTAATTTTTTTTTTTTAAAATATCTTTGATAGTTCCATCTATGTTTTTGTTGTGTTATTTGTTTATGTTTAATAAATTTCAGCATCTTAGTAATTTTTTTTTTTAAATGTGCCTTCGTGTAATTTTGTTAACCTAGTACTGTGAAGACAATCTTTTGTACAACTTTGTCCATCTTACATTGTGATGTAAAACTTTCTTTACTAACATTCGTGAAATCGATCCAGAAGACCAATAATTTTATTATGAATTTTAACTTTAACTTCATTCATGTTAACATCTAACAAATTGTATAATTAAGATGAATTTTTAATTTATATTGAATTGCCATCAAATTAGTATTTAATTGGAATTGAATGAAAATCAATTTAAAATTTTTACAATTCATCTGACAGAAATTTCAATGATAAGAATTTATCTTTAATAGTTTTTACTTTCATATGAGAGTAAAACTAATTAACAAACTTTTCTAAATGATTAATGTCAATTCTCTTTGGAGAATAATATTGCTTTGGTATAATTGATAAAGCACATGATATTATCGTTTCAGAACATAAGCACATAAAATCTGATGTGTTTGGCTTCTGTTGCGAACTGGCACCAAATATTCATAACATTTTGTAACTTGTTTTATACTGTAGGGAACCTTTTTACTGCTTAAGTCTAAACTCTGTGCTTTATGAAGCCATAAACATATATGAGCCTTTTCTCGCAATACCCCCCGAAGACCCCTATGAACACTTTTAGAGAACCCCGTTCATGAAATCAAAGGAATGATTCTCTGCCATCCCCTAAGAAGCCCTCTTTAAG
>JABUQX010109077.1:0-26159 GCA_015478945.1 Trachelipus rathkii
GGAACATATGTTCAAAATCTTCTTAATAAACAATGGGACTCTCCTTAAAAAAATGTTATGAATTTGAAAAATTTATGAGTGGTTTGTATTAAATATAAAATAAATATTAATATATTATAAAATGCTCTAAGAATACAATAAATAACTATGTATCACATCTAAATGGCTATATTATATATCTCCTAATATATATAAATACATTATTATATAGCGATATAATTAGAATCTTTCATTTTATACATGTTAATATTTTATATACTAAAATATATTTTCATTATAATATACTATATATATATAACACAATAATATATATAATATATATATATATAATAATAATATATAATAAATAAAATATATATATATACATATAATATATATATATATATGCCATATTTTGTAATTATTTGTTAAATGTAACTTATTCATCTGAAATTAAAAAATTTTCTATAGCATTTTAAAAAAGATTTTTATTCAGTAGAAATGTTAATTATAATAAAAGTTATAAAATTATTTCTAATGAATATTATAATAATATAGTTGGTATAACCGGCAATAGCATTCATCTGGAATAATACTGTCCAGAATTGTCTTGTATCCTGCTATTAAAGAAAGATTTATATCTATCAATATAAAAACTAAAACACACAAATTCCTTCTTTAACTTTTTTGAACTTAGAAATTTCTTTCAGAAAATATAATATAAAGTTACAAATTTCCTCTTTATGTAGTCCGCCGGTTTCAATCTTTGAGTAAGTCATTCATATGACAATTATGATCACATCCACTATAGAATATAAGATCATATACATATCAATTATTAAATATCAAACATATTTGTTATTATTATTATTAACCTCAAGCTACTAATTAAGATTAGGTTCATTTCATATTATATAAGATTATATAACAGTTTTTATCCACTTAAACTTAAATTAATCATTATTCCCATAATTACTTAACAGGTAAAAAATATAATCATAATAAAAAATGTATATCTCGCTCTCTATATAGGATACAACCCTCTTCATGCCACACACTTACTAAATGACTTGAGTCACTTTAACATATAATTCTTAACCTCGATATATAATACAAATAATACCTACCTCCAAGGATTTAAATTGCCACTCCTATAGCACATACTACTTTATATTATACCATAAAATCTGAATCACCCCCTCTCTAACCAGTTGGGAATAATTGCATTCTTTATGTTCACTATATGTTCATGATATTATCACCACCGTAATGTAACTTAATATTTCCGGTGTACGTACGGTACAAACATAAAACAATATTCTAATGGCCCAATCCACCTTACATAAGCGCTGATATACTGTGCAACATTTAATCTTTCTATTATACAATGGTTCTCTATTCATAACAGAATCTGTATAAATTATATGTTTTCTTAACAAAAATTTTTTTAAAATAAATTCATATTTGTCACAATAAAACAATTTCACCTGATACATAAGGTGTGACCGACGAAATATTTATTTTTACAACAAACGTAGCAATTTACTCATTTTCGCCTACTTATCAATCGATACTATTCCCAGAAAATATTCTTTAATTTTCACTATTATTATTAACAGAAATAATTATAAATTCAAAATTATAATATTATTTCTTTTACTTATTATTACATGTCTGTATTATCACCATATACATACTATACTAACTAGAGCAATTCATACATCTTAATATCTAAGCGTTTTCCATTTCCATTTATTATTTTATTGTATTAACAACTCTATTAAATATTATAATACCCAAGGATGATTCTTGATTTTGCACCATCTGTTCCTGTTCTTACATCGTTATATCCCTTAGCAGCATCACCTTCCACTTGACAATAATACCTCTTACTTACCTCTCCTCCATACACAACTTACGTTCGCCTAATATCGAATTAATCATCACATATATACCTCTCATCTTCACTCAATAATAAACTCTTTCTTTCATCAATCATTAATTTTATCGAAAACACTTCAGTCACAGGCAACGAAACATTTCTATAGGAACATATACACCATTTCCATCCTAAAATACCTACCTCTAACCTGATCCAACTTCTCACAGTACGTATATCCTCACCGAGAAGTGCAAATTAAATATCAAACACACTCCAACAGTTCTTCACAGAGACTCTTACTTTATCTCTAACTTCACTCTCACTTATTTAGTGTCATCATTACGAGCTCACCATTACCCACCGAGTATCTCTCACTTTTCTACATTTCTTAAACTCTTCCACATCAAACACCACTTCATCATTCATCTATTCCATTCAGAATATATCATTAACTCCTCCCACTCTCTACTCCCTTGCATCTATCTACACTCAGAACAGCAGTCTTAGTCAACATTACCGCATGGCGTGCACTCTTTCACTCTAATCATCTTCCCTATAGACTACCAATGCTCCAGACCCATTCAAGAATTAGATCGTCATCTTTTATTTCCTTTCAGACAATTACTTATCCATATCTCAATCATGCTGATCTTCTAATTATATTACAAACATCTTAACTACTTTATTAGTTCCACCCAACTCCCTACTTCATGCCATCACTACTAACAATTATAATCAATCATTACTCTATTTCACTTAAATTTTCATTTTTTCCACTTTTTGTTTCTAACACATTACATGGAACTCTCCCTATTACTTCTATTTAATCCATTTCCTTACTTCCGTAATGTTATTCGCTACTCTATTTACTCATTAATGTCATTACCTTATAACCACATTTCATATCACATATTTCCTAAAGTCGCTCTTCATCTATTACTATATTAAATACCCCATAATTCACAACTATTCACTCACAATTTTCTCTATTTACTCTTACTTCTATTGACTTATTAACACCGCTAACTATCTACATTACATATAACCTAAGAATTAATACTTAGATCTATCTATTTACTTAAATACGTAATAATAATATTAACTGTTAATTACAGTATACACATTTATGACTAAATCCACTATCAATACTATTCCTATATACAATTCTACTTATTCTCTCCATACATTATCTCACTCGTAAATATTTATTACTTCTGCTCCAAATAAGTTTGGCCTCTTTTCTAACTTAAACAAAACACAAATATTTTACATGTCTTCTGGATTTTCTAAGTACCTTACTCTAAATAATGAATTTTACAATACTTAACACCATAAGAGTGATATTTTTTCCTAACCATTATTATTATTTCCATACCTCTTTATTGTAACTCTAATTTCTATTGCTTGTTTATTTCTTAGTTTTGTTCTCATTTAGCTTAACGCTCTTTCTTTATCACTGTATAACCTCTAACATTACGACTTCATTTTTTCGCAATTTAACTTCGTATTTTAGGTTTTCTGTTTCCATTGGAATTTAACCAGACTAAAATTCGCTATTTCCTACACTTCTGACTAATTACCATTAAATAATAAAAGTGTAATTGCATTCTTAATGTCAAAATTTTTGCTACAACAATATTTTTCTTTAGCATTTTTTTGAATATATTTTTTTTCACCTAAACCATACTCTCTACAAAATCTATATTTGATCGATCCCAATTGATATAGCATCATAGACTTTGGACTATGTTAAATATCTGATTCCACACCCAAAACGAAAAAAAAATCTACAAAATTACACACAGTCTGTCATTTTTACCGGCCATCATTTTAAAATTATATATCTATATATTATAATAATACTATTATATATACTACTATATACTCTATTAGATACTTTATTAACGAGCCTCTTCGCAGTCTGCTACTTCGCAATTACTACTGATTTCCCTATTTAGTATTATGGAATGTATGGTATATATGAATGATAGGAAAATCTTAATCTACTATATATATTACCTATATCAAGGTGTATACATGAATTCCACATACCGTACCTACCTGACCGTAGATTCCACACCACAGATTGTAAGTGAAGATTATTAGTATAAAATTGTAGAATGAGAATGCCAAATTCACAAGACTATGGAAAAGTGTCTCACCGTAATCCAATCAGCGCTTAAATTTTTCATTATCTCGCTTGTTTTTCTTTTTTTTTTTAAACGAGAATGACAAAATTGTTCATTTTTGGCCAAGCTCATATATATGAAATTAATTAGAACGAATTCTAGTACCAACAAAATAATTGGGCACCTTTGCAAAATTAAGATTCTAATTTCTCAACAGAAAATGTAATATATCTGTTTTCTGTAATTGGCTCAGCACTACGTCTATCAAATGAGCTAAGTTGTGAAGTGTAATGAACCAGCAAGAGTCTTTTCACTCCATCCTTCACGCCTCTACCTATAATTTCATGTCTCTATGAGTTTGCTTCCTCTTCTGATGAATTACGCTGGCCAATACTAATAGACTATAATGAGAAACTTAGAAGTCCTTTGAATGTTTGCAAAGTTAAAATATAGCTATTTAAAGCAATTTATTTGGCAATTAGTAAGACATAAAAAGGGTCAATATTTTGTGTTTGTGCAGAAAAGAATTGTTTACTAATATGTTCAATTTGTAAATGATCATTAACTCTCCAAAAGACACTCATTGGAATATCTCTTTGAATCTCTCACGATTTGGAACACTACAGGAATTTTTGAAAAAAGGAGGTTATGCTAAGCAGCATGCAAAGAGAAGATAAGCTTGGACACCTTTCTAGTTATCTTAATCAAATCATATTAAGTACCATATGTAATTTACGTTATCTATTTATTAGATTAATTGTTAATATGTAAGATTAAAAAAAGAAAAGTTTAAGATTTATGAGAATATAAAATTCTTTTTCGAGGCTACCTGTGAAATTCATATAGTCAACTATATATTATATATATAAATCATCTATACTATATATATTATTATATAATTGCTAATATATTATAGAAAAGAGAAAAAGTAATAATATATTAATATAGTATTATAAGCGAAATGATATTATACTAATTATAAAATAAGTAGCATGTTTACTTCTATAATAGTTATAGTAAATTAATATATATATATATATATATAATTTATACAGTATATAATATTTGTATATGGAAGGAAGTTACTGTTGTTGGATCAACCACGATAGGTGAAGTGTCGTAGGAGAAAATCTTAAGATGTTGCAGGCTATCTGCCCTCACGATTGCAGATAGGTTCTACTTAGGCTCGGAAGCGAGCTAATAGGCATTGATATTAATGATCAAGCACATGAAGAGAAACAATTATATATTAGAGAGGTTTGTGGTGTAAAAAAAAAAAATTATATAGATAATGTAAATAAATAAGAAGTGTATTGAGAATGGTATAGTCCATAGTGGAGAGATTGATATGGTAATAGCTCAATTTTGGCAACTTATAGGGGTGAGGAACTTTAGGTATATAAGAGGTGAGTAGTTGTTTGGAAATACCGGATGATCAACCGGTAACCCATATTCGCCCCCTGGAAGCTGACCAACTACGAAAGCAAGTTTGATTGAGGTGCACCGTAATGAATGTCTGAAGTGATAGGTAACTGTTAAATTGTGGGAGTGCAAGCCACGAGAAGAATGGTCATGCAACAGTTTTGGTATGGTCAGCGAACTTCATATGACCATGAGTTTTTCGAATGGAGAGCGTGGCTGTGGGTACGTTGGCCTCAGGTAATTGGATACAACCAAAGGCTTTGACGACAATTCAACATACTTATTCTTACTATCACAGTGGGTGATTTTGTTACTGTGTTGTGAAGTTTCAGGGCCGGATTTTGCCCGGTGCAGTTTCCCACTTAAGGGTAGGAGGGGATGGTATATGGGAGGGGGGGGCTTTCCTTTGACTTATATTTCTCTTTTCTTCTTTTACCTTTCCCTTCAGTTTTTAGTGCGTCCAACCTCCCCTCAGTCTGGGGATTTACCCAAGAAGGCGAGCATATAAATATATAATATATATATATATATTAGTATTATATATATAGTATTTTATATATTATATAATATAGTACTTACTATATTTACAATACTATATGTTATACTAACTATTACATATATTATTTTACTAACAAGGTTTTCTACTTGTAACAACCTCTTGAGGACTTTGGTGCTACTCTGAAAATTCAAATCAAAGGTTTATCAGGGCAAGCTTATTCAGTAATGAATTATAGTTTATATTGATTACGTATAACTATTCCTTTTTTATGAGTAGATTAATGTAGAAATTTGGAGAGACCCCTCTGTGATTTAAATAAGAGTGTCTTTAAATGTAGCGACTCCTCTGATTTTTAGCTATTACAGGTAGTGTATAAGAGACTTGACCAAAGGAACGTATTTCATCGTAATCCAAACATTATCGCCCTTGAGACAGAAGGTAGAAGTGTTTCTTTCTGCCAACTATTTGTATTTTACAAAAATTTATCGTTAAATACTAGGGAGCATTAAAGTTTATAGATTTTTCATATAATTATTGATTTTATAAAATAAATCATTTTATCGTGGCTAATTCGTAGGGGTTGTGTTATGTTTGAGGGTTGAAGGATTTTAAGACGCGTTGAGGTATTGGGCAAGTGGGCTCAGTGTTGTGGGATCGCCAGTATAATATCGTGGCAGCTTTCTAATTTAAGTGTGGGAATCAAAGACAGAAAGGTATTATGTGAGTGAATCTTAAGAGGGTCAGGATTAAGGAACAGATGTAAAGGAGAGTAAAGAGAGGGATAAGGCCCTTATGGGCAAACAAAAGAAGGTAGATTAGATGTCAGGGTTGTATGATATGTTGAGAGGCGGATAATGAGGAATATCTGAAAGGGAGAAAGTGGGGTAATCTCCATATGTTGAAGAAAAAGGTTGGATATGTCGTTAGGGTTTGACCAGATTTAATCTATACAGCTATGAAAGGATAGAAGGTAGATGGTAGTCTTTGGAAAAAAATCTTAAAGGAGGTAGATTTGCGGGGTGAACGATGAGAGGGAGGGGTGCGAGGGAATGGGTAGGAATGTTATGAGGAAAGAGGAGGTGTGAGATATAAAGGTAATAAAGTGTGCCAAATAGAGTTGAACTCGAGAAAATTTAATTGGTTAAAGTGGAAATGTTGGAAGGGGGGAAATGTGAGGGTTTTTTTATATGACTGCGTATGCACACCAGTAAAATGGAGGACGAGGGGAAAGGAGGAGAAGAAAGAAAGATTTCTGGAGTTGAGTTGAAATCGACATTAGTTTTCGGGTTATCATAAAGTTTTCGAGATGGTTTAAAGTAGGATCTCTTAACCATTTGTTATATTTAGGCCCAATTGTGAAATTGCAGGCGATGTGGGAACGAGTCAGAAGGTAGGGGAAGATTGGGAGCACTGAGAATTATAGGCTCAGTTGGAGGTGTAGGGGAAAGTGAATGTTAATATCGGGCACCCGAGCAAGCTCAAGGCTGTTTAGAGTTTATGTTGTGGATTAGATAGATCTGATAAGTTGGAAATACGTGGTTCATATTAGAAAATTGGATGATATTCATAGTATACATGGAATGCTAGGTGAGATTACTTGAATGGCGGAGGAGGAGGGGCCGTTAACTGGGATTATGTGGTGTATAAAAATAGATAGGCATAGTAGGCCGCAGATTACTCTGGATAGTAAATTGTATTCAGAGGGGCAAGGTAGTAGGTTATAAAATTTTATTTTTTATTTCTCTATTTAGCTATTTGGGGGTTGCTAGGTTAAGGGTAGGGGGAGAGGTAAGGTTAAGAGACAAGAGAAAGTAAGAGGAAAATAGAAGTCATCTTAAGGGTGGAAATTTAGATGGTTGTGTTATAGGAGCGAGTTTTAGGAGGGTTAAATGGAGGATATAGGTGGGAGGGACGTGAGGAGGGTACGCGTGTGGTCGTCGTGGGAAATTAGGGATGTGGAGGAGGAGTGGAGAAGAGAATCTTTAAAAGAAGACACAATTCATACTGTGAAGAAGATTGCTCTATCAAGGTGAGTCTTCGCGGAGCTAAAACAACGAATCGTTGGGAGGCAAGTACGCAATCAACCATGACTATTACCAGGAAAGGAGTTGAATGGTGGCAAATGAGGGAGTTGGATAGGAGTTACATGATTGTGTGATAACACAAAGAAAAAAGAGTCTATGTGAAACATTGGTTGGGGAGAGATCAGGAGAGACATATGGGCAAAGCTGGTGGCAGGAATATAAGAGGGGATTTGCTTTAAGTTGACTCCCTTTGTTTTTTACCAACATTAATGCTTCTCACCATAGGTCTAGTACGGTGGACATAGTGGAGCATAGAGCAGCGACAGCGAGTGGGAGTAAGGTAAGCGCTCGAAGGCGTAAGGAAATGCAATCACGAAAGTTATAAATTTGGGTTGTGAAAAGTTGAAGAAATATAGGAAGAGGCCATGTATTTTTATTCCCTTTTTTTTTATAGCCATTACCACATAGATGGAAGCAAAAATATTTTCTTGGAATACGTAAGTAAACTATTATATGAAAAGAAAGATTGTAGATGGGTGGGCTTAAGGGATGAGAGGAGGTTACAATTTCGAATGAGGAGGGTTCGTCCAAGTGGATGGGTGAATTGACGGTATAGCCTCCGAGCACAGTTGAGGTATGGAAGATGGAGATTTGGGAGCTGTGTGAGGAAAGAATAGATCGGGAGGGGCATCGCATTATATTTTAGAGGACATTTTCTACCTATTTTAGAGAAATGAATTTTGGGTGGAAAAGAGATGAAGAGCAGGTTTGCAACATAGAAGGGTGAGGCTTGTAGGACCCGCAATGAGGGTGGGGGTGACTTTAAAAGAGTTCGGACGTTGCTCAGGGCCGGTGTGGACTTCCCAGTTCCGGCGTATTATGTGTGGGCACGGGATCGATGAAAGGTAGAATGCCGGGTGGTGAGATTAGTGAGTTGATATTTTCTTCTGGAGAAATGTCTGTTATTCATAATATATTCATTGAAAAACAATTTGTACTTCTTATCCCAATTGATCTTCTTAGCCGTCTGAAGTAATCCACCTACACTATATCAACAACACCATAGGGGAAAGATCGACTTCTCAAGCACGAGCCTCATAATCCATCTCATAAAAAATTATGGGCACGAAAAAATGAGGGGTTGACAGTGAGAGCCGACAAATATAAACAAGATCAGAAAAAATAGCGATTTATATTACATAGAACGAGCTTAGCTATATAACTATGTAAAATTTTTTCAATATTATTAATAATAAATATTATCCACCAACTAGTATGATTTATAAGGAATATAGTTAAGGTAAAAGCTCTAATGCTAATACTCTCCACCAAATAATAATATTATCTGATATAATAAATATATGATATATATATTATTTATACATATTATCTAGCGTATATTATATATATATATTTATATTAATAACTATATATATTAATGACATTTAATAAAGACTCGTAAAAACTGCATTCATATTGAAAATGTCCTACGAACACTACGGAAAGGAATACATTGTCTGGGGAATCCTGGGCAAAATTTTCGAGAGAAACTGGGAAGTAAAAAAAAAATGAAAGAAAAAAAAAAATAAAAAAAAAAAAAGATTATATCCCAATTAAACTAATAGTACAGTGAAAATGAAATACATTTTTGGATCCTTGTAAAAATCTTTGGGCGAAGAAAATCGTAAAATAAAAAAATTAAAAAAAAAAATTAAAGCATAAAAATGGCTATTTTTTTTTTGGGCGGGTGCTGTCGACATAGTATAATAATTCGATGTGGGTAGTTCCATCCACACACACGGAGTATTACCACGGCAATTGATCAGGAGGGGACTCGAGACCGACGGGATACGGCGGGGGACGTCATTCCAAATGATGCCCGGGAGGGGCGCGAGGAACCCCGCGACACCCAAATACCAAGAGCGGGGTTCGCGGAGACGCCTCTCCCGGAGGGGGAATTCAGTCCCTACCCCGTAGTGTTTCCCCGGAAGGCCGAGAGATCCCCGACTCCTGCCATCGGTGCGGTTACCCTTGGGGTATTTCTTTAGTTAGTAAAAAAAGAAAAAATGCCCAAAGATTTAATTTCGAGCCCCATAAATTTTAACGAGTAACCAAAAGTAAGGTCTACTAGAAAGGACCTTCTATTAATCATAGTTACCTTTATATATTATTGAACATAATGTTTTTGTTTATTTTTTATTTTTTTTTGAGCATCTTCCTATCAAAATTTTACGAGGATTCCAAACATGTATCCCTTTCGCTGTAGCTATAGTAGTTTTGAGAGATAAATTTGTTTTTTTTTTTTTTTTTTTCTTTTTTGCATTCTCATTTGAAGAAAGGTCTCCCATAACATTCCAGTGCCAATGTTTTCAACATCATCCTGGTAGAGACTGCGTAAGTTTTTTGGTAGATACAGCTGGGAGTGGCTCATTCTAGACGAGGCCTGAGTATATAATATATAGTATTTTATATTATAACATATTATATAATTATTAATCAAATTACTATATTATATATTAGTTATTATTTATATATTATTATTTATATTTTTTATATTATATAATTATAATATATCAATTATTAATATAATTTATATATTAAGGTATATTTTCTACAATGATCCAGAAAATTGGTGGTGGTGAGTGTCACCAACATTGCAACTGAGAATACAGAGAATAGTGTCTAGACTTAAATTGAACTAAGGGTGAAAAGAAAGTTCTGCCCCATAACTCCCCTAATTCCCTCATAATGGGAGACAGTCAATCGCAATACTTCCCCTTGAAGTTTCCATAACAGTGACAGTCCCCACGTGGCATCTCGGCAATGTCAGCGTTCATCCCCTGGGGCAAGCCCACAACCATATCCCTTGTTTGTTTTGCTTGTGCTAAATTCACGTTCTCTTCCTTCAGGCACTCTCTAACTGACTCAATCCATTTTTTCTTTGGTCTCGCAGCCGCTCTATTCCCTAAACATCTCACTCTATACACCTGCTGATATGAACCAACCGAAGCTCTATCTTTCCAAAGACCAAAACTGGTTAATACGACTTTTTACTCCTCAATTCATTTGTGCTTACACAACAGCTCCACTAAGGACGCAATTCTTATTGTATTATTCGTATCAACACCTAACTACACTAACGATTTATTCGCATCTATTCTTTCCAATTACCCAATTATGTTCATACACTTATTTATTCTCTCATTCATTCTTGTCTTCACACCAAACAGCTCACTAAGACGCACATTTTATTGATTCTTCTCACACCTAACTCACACCTAAGATTATCCATCTGAACATACTGTACCTTAGATCTATACCTCTTATTCCACACCACAGTTTCGCTACTGTACATTAATACCCGTAATAATACACCCTCATTCAGAACCCTTTCGCACTCAAGACATAGTCCTTTGCATTCTCAAAAGATTTAATTGCACCAATCATCTTTTCACTACTCACAACTTTCTCAATACACCCAGCATCATCCATTTTTATCCATCATATAGCCCAAATATTTAGGCTCTGATACTTGTTCCAGTTGCCTACCATCCAACATGATTTCACATTGCCGACTCTTCTCACTCACCATCACCACATTACACTTATATACATTTACTTTCAAACCCCTCTAACAAACCTTTCCATTTTCTTCAGATTTGCCACAGAAATCCAAATCGTCAGTGAACAATAAGCGAGGCCACCTCCACTCTATTCCATTCTCCATCAGTCTAACACCCTCCCCTGTGACCCCAACCATTAATGTTTTCATCAGCCGACTGACTTATTAAAGCTTGAAATCTGATTAGCTTGCACCTTTGTTATAGTTATTGCTTTTGACAGTAGTAACGTATATATTATATTGGCATTTGTTTAGTATATTTACAAGCCTGAGAGTGCAGTGTAGGTTGTGTGTGTGTTGCATGGCCATGTGTCTGATAAATATTTAGTTTGGCTGGGACAGTCTCGAAAGCCCCATGCGAATTCTGACTACCTCTTTATTTCTTAAGTTTTTATATACAAATTAAATAGCCATGGAGACATAGCGCATCCTTTCCTCACTCCACTATTAATATAAAACCATTCATTCTCCACTCAATTTATTCTTATACAACTTTCACTATCAGCAAACATACTTTAGATCCCATTCAGAAGCCTACTACTAAAATCATATATCCTTAACACCTGCCACAGAGCTTCCATATTAATCCTGTCATGCGCCTATCGCAAGTCCACAAATCCTAAGAACAGTTTGGTTTTCTTTCTCATTTGTTTCAATGTAAAAATTTGATCTAAATATTATAATGGAATAAGATGAACCAGGTAAGTATTATAAGTGGGTAAATTAATGAAAAAGTCCGATAAAGGATCAGATTGTATTTAGACATCTCAATGTGAACAAGTGGGAGTTCACGGAAGAACAGACAGGGTTGCTGGTTCACAGTAAGGAAAAGGATAAAAAAAGTAAGGATTAGAGAAAAAAAGCAGAAGAAATATTCCCGAGAAAGACTCGGTAAGTAAAGATTTAGTCATTTTCTTTTGGTAGAGGTTTTATTCTTGAAAAGAGTAGAAATTCTTAATTGCGAAATGTTTGTATTCTAGGGAAGCAGTATAGAGTGGAGTTGAACTCTACAATCTAAAGTGCTTTCCAGTGAATGAAATACAAGGGATCGATTAAGCCTCTCAGTTGGTTGCTAGGATTCTTGGTTTGAACCTAAAACTCATTCGGATCGACAAATCAGGATTGTTTACTTGTTTGATTTATTTTGCAAAACTATACGTGGAGTGTCAGTGAGTGATAATTGTAGGACTAAAAGTATAAGTTTTTTTTATTACTGTTGAAACTCTTAAAAGTGTTAAATTGCTTGATCAAGCATTTTCAGTTACTTTCTTAATTGATAAAAAGGTGATAATTAAAAAAAAGGGGATTGTTATCTTGTTTTGAACATTATCGAGCTTGATTTGGAAAAAGATAAGGTAATAGAAGACTTTTTTAAGATTTAGAATTTCTTAATTGGATTTTCGGAAACTACTTATACAGCAAGGGTTGACTTGTAAATTTTATGCGTTAAAGTTTTTTTCCTAGTTTGCTTTTATTGTTTGATAATGCCTAATGTTCCTTAATCTTTTTAAGCGATGAGGATCTGACGATGTGCGTTCTCCTCAGTGCCTTGTTCGAAGTAGTATTTGGAACGAAACTTACTTCCATATGTATATATTAAGTATTGATAATTAATTTAGTTTATAAGAGGATTAAAGTTTAGGGTTTCTTATTTACTTTTGAAATTTGTATTTATTATAATTACGAAAATTTTGGTTTGTTTCTCTTCCTTTTGCAAGTTTATATATATGGTACAGTTGGTTTCACGGGTCTAGCAAAAATTAACATTATCGGGTTATCAATCCGGTAATAATATCCTCTTCAACTTCCAAATGCACCTTCTTCGTCAATCAGTTCCTCAGTCATTCGAAGCATTCTTTCAACCTAAACATCAGCATATATCTTCCCTACAGCACGCAATGGACTAATTCCAAGATAGTTTCTACAGTTCCCTTTATCTCCCTTACCCTTATATAAGGGCATTACTACTTCTCTCCTCCAATCCTTCAGAACTATACCCTCTACAAACGCTTTGTAACACAACTTCCATATCCATTCAATCACAATCTCGCCTTCATTCTTGATCATTTCACCAGTAATTCCATCTATACCTACTGATTTACCATTCTTCAACTTTCTTACTTTATCTATTATCTTCTCCCTACTAATTTGCTCATCCCCAAAATAACTATCTCTTCTTACACCATCAAATCCACACACATTTACTATCACCTCTTCATCACTGCCAATGTTATGTACGTTTTCCAAGGGTTTCCTCCAAATTCTCTTCACATCCAAATTTTCAGTCGCAAAAGCACCACCCATAGTCATTATTCTATAAAGATTTTCCTTACCCTCTTTCTTAATGTTTCGCACTTCCTTCCAGAACAGTTTCCTTTTCCATTGCACGTACCTATTCATCCTCCTTCAAAACTGTTCATTTACCGGGTTTGTTTTTATTCTACGTATGCAACTTTTAGCCTTCCTCTTTTCCTCCATACATATTTCACTATACATTTCTTTCGAAATCTCATCATTGACTTTTAGCACATTCAACCACGCCTCTTTTTTACTTTTAACCTCTTGCATCACATCTTCATTCCACCATTCACTATTGACATTCTTACTTCCTACTTTAGCATATCCACATACTTCTCTTGCAGTGCTCACTTCATCTTGTTCATCATTCAAATGACTTATTTGCAAGTGCTCTCACATACTTTTCTTTATAACCCTGTTCATTTAACTTTTCACTATTTATTTCTTCCTTTTTTATTTCCTGTTCATCTATGACCATAAATTAAATTTAAATCAAACAACACTATGATCTGGTATTCCCATCCCCAACCCCTTCACTGATTTAACATCCATCACATACTTCAACATCTTCTTCACTAACAATCTCTACCAACACCAACTCTCGTATACTTATAGATAGTATTGTGTTCGAAAAAAGATTTACTCATACACATACCTCTCTCCTCACAGAAATCAATCACCTTCCTACCATTCTCATTTTCTCCTGCAACTCCAAAGGCACCTGCTATACCATCCCTCTTTCGATCAGCTATCCAAACATTCAACAGGATAAATCTGAAGCCCCCACTCACCCAATCCAGAATATCGTTCAGATTGTCCCAGAAAGTCTCACGCTCCTCAACATCACCCTCAGATGAATCATGGGCTACAACCACAAATACCTTAAGCTTCTCAAACTTGAATTTGAGCATCAAAATTGTGATATTTACACAAACAAAATCCACCATAGTTCTGTCCTTCAAGTCACTCATTAGAATATGTAATCACGAGGGTATAGATTAAAAGTTTATTTATAATTTCAACTTTTTCCTTCACTTGTCTATTATATAGTACAATACACTCCATATTATTAGAGGGAGCAATTGCTTTAATCATATTGAAAATGTACTGCTTGTTTTGAAAGAAGAAAATGAGTAAATTGCATACATTAAGAGCATATTTTTTAAACTTGGCTAATCAACGAAGAGTGATATAGCAAACCTTGAGTGCGCCAAAGAGGAGTTTCTCCTCTGGAGTATTAAAACATTTTATGGTTACCATGTCCTGTTGAAAATGTGAAAAAGATTTTGCCCTTTGACATTGCTCTCATCCAACGTATTCCTTCAACTATTAGAGGAATGCTGCACCACAAAGATACGAAATGTTACTATACACAAGCAGGAATTTATAAGATACCGTGAAAAAACTGAAATTCGGTTTACATTGGTGAGACCTCGAACTTCTCTAGAAGAATCGCACAACATAAGTATACATTGAACACTGGTGATGACAATTCTTCATTAAACCGCCATCGATTCAATCACAACCATAGAATACATTTAAACAAATCAGAATTAATTTTAAATGGAAAATTTAAATAAAATTTAGTTTTTAGAATCAGTTTTAATAAAAAATAATTAAATTATTTTATCAAGACATTTGACATATATATATATATATATAGTATATATATATATATTATATATATATATATATATATTATAATATATAATATATATATATATATATATATAATATATATATTATATATATATATATTATTAATTAATTTATTTAAATTATAAATATATTTATTATTATATATGTTTATTATATATATATATATATATATATATATATTATATAATAATATATATATATATATAAAAATATATAAATTATATATTTATAAATATATATATAATATATATATATTATATATATATTATATTATACTATAACGGCGACTCCAGTAACTTTTTTTTAACTAACTCTCTCTCTCTATCCTTCTCTCTCTCTCCTCTTAATATATATATATATAATCTATATATATTATAATATATATACTATTTATATATATAATATTATATATATTATATAATATAAATCTATATATTTAATATTATATATTTATTGTATAATATATATATATCTCTATAAATAATATTGTATATAATATTAATATATATATATATATATATTATTATATATAATATATATATATATTATATTTATATATAATATATATATTTTATAGAGAGTATATATATATATATATATATATATATATATATATATATAATTATATATAATATATATATATATATATATATATATATATACTATATATATTATTATAATATAATATATATATCTTATATATTATATATTATTATCATATATATTATATATTATATATAATATATATAATTACTATTATAATATAATAGTCTCCCAAAATATTCACATTAGATACTTCAGTTATTGCTATTTGACAAGTTTTATTTAAGTTATAATTGATTCGATGGGTAACTGTTATTTTTTTCTTTCATTATTTTTTTTTATTATTTTATATATTATATTATTATTATTATTATTATTATTATTATTATTATTATTATTATTATTATTATTATTATTATTATTATTATTATTATTATTATTATCATTATTATTATTATTACTTTTATTATTATTATTATTCTTATTATTATTACTTTTTTTATTATTTTTATTTTAGTATTTTATTAATTTCTTTATTATTTTTATTTATTTTATTAAATAGTTTGTTATAAAATTATTATTTATTATGCATAGTATTTACAGTAATAGATACCAATGGCTAAATTCAGGTATTAGAATTTAAATATTAATTACTTTTATCCGTAATGTGCTTTAAGAACAAACAAATATTCATTTTAATTTTTTTTTTAAATAAAACGAGTGTTTTATAAGATTCCTAGGTAGGAAAAAAACAATTTGTAAAAAAATTAATTCACGAATGTGTATAGTGTATATTGTCTTAAAATTTTTTCTCCGGTCTATTCCGGAGAAGCCCGAGGTTTCACCTTTTACAATCGATTGGAAAATAACATTATTCATGGGATGATTCTTGTACACTTTTTGTTTATTTAATAAACTTTTATATGTATTATGTAATAATTTCCTTCATATGACCAATTTTCGCAAAAAAAAATAAGATTTTATCCTAACTTAATGAAATTTAAGATCGATCGTTTCTATAATGATAACTCATGCTAAGCCCGAGCAGCCCGAGTTACGAAAGTCACCTCTGATATATATTATATATATATATATACTATTATATATATAATATATATAATATAATATATATATAAACGTTACAATATGTACTAATAATTACAATATATATGAAGTGGCAAGAGTGGTGGGAGTGTTATTTCTTTACTCTGCCACTTCACGTGTTGTTGTTGTCACCAATTCTGTAGTCCCCGGGTTTGCAGGCGGAAGAGCTCGGCCTCGTCTATGCAGGCGGAAAAGCTCGGCCTCGTCTATGCAGGCGGAAGAGCTCGGCCTCGTCTACGCAGCTGGAAGGCTCGGCTTCTTTGTAAGCCGGAGAGGGAGAGCCAGGCTTCTTTGTAAGCCAGAGAGGGAAAGCCAGGCTTCTTTGTAAGCCAGAGAGGGAAAGCCAGGCTTCTTTGTAAGCCAGAGAGGGAAAGCCAGGCTTCTTTGTAAGCCAGAGAGGGAGAGCCAGGCTTCTTTGTAAGCCAGAGGGGTGAGACGGAGCTGGAGAGCCTCTTGGTAGGCTTCGGCTTCTTTGTAAGCCAGAGGGGTGAGCCGGAGCTGGAGTGCCTCTTTGTAGGCTGTCTAGGCTTGTAGTTCCCTTCCGCTGCTGCTGCTTGTTCCTCTGGTCGCTGTAGTAGTTATCCTGAAGTCTCTCTCTCTCTGTCTGTCTTGAAGGTGGAATGAAATGAAACTCGAATTTTGAACGGGATGTAATGTTTATTAAAAAAAAAGACTTTCAACTATATTCACCAAGTTCGCACACATGCATTCAAACTTTATTTCTATTATTTTAAATTTGTTATAAAATTTTATAAAATTCTTGTACACATGCAATTTTTGGGTAACACCAAATTTTCTGTTTGTAAATCACAAATTTTGTCAACAAAACAATTTTTAATGATAGTTTTCTTACAATATTTTACAAAAGACTATATTATATCATATTTTACATCATGTCATTAAATAAATTATGAATTCTTAAAGAAAAACACTTTAAAAGTGAAACAAAATTTTTTTTTAATTTTAAAAGCATTTTTAAAACAACAAATACTACATTTTAAACTATAATTTTTATATAAAAGAACGTCGAATATTATATAATAATATTTTGTAATGAAACAATGAAGCAAATATTATTAAAAAAGTTTATTTCAAAAATGCAAAGTAAATAAGAGGTGACATTAGCCTCAAATTTATTCTATGAAAAAGGCGGGAATTGCATTTCAACCTTAAATACAGCGTCAACAATTTTTTATATAGTATGATACCAAAATGCCAAAATAAGAAATATAATAAAATAAATGCTATAAAATATCATAATATACCAGATTTTACATTATTTATTATATATTATAATGCTAAATACAAATAAAAAGCTTAAAAAGCAAAGTACATTTCTTTCCTCCGACAAACAAAAATATAGAATACGTGAGAGTTTACAGAAACTTCTTTTTCTTCGTTAACTTTCATATATATATTTTATTTTTTTACAAGTATGTTTAAAGCAAAGTATAATCTTTTAACCCATCTAAAAAGAAATATTATATATAATAAAATATAAATAATAATAATATATGTCATATTATCATATAAAGTAAATGTTTCATTTAAGATCGATTACGAATAACACTTTGATTCGCCTACAAAATTTTGCGATGTTGTTAAACTTCCCTGTCTAACCCCCGTTTTCACTTCAAACCACTTCTCTCTCCCTCTTTCTTTAACCCTATTTATTTGATTTTCATACATACTTTTGATGGCTGCAATCAGACTTTCTGGTATGGCCTACATCGGATATTCTAACACCCTCCCCAGTCTCTCCCTATTTATTCTATCGAATGCTTTTCCAAGTCTATGAATGCAGCATACGCCTTTTCATTTCACTCTATGATTTTCTCTGTTAGCATCTTCATGTAAAATATTAGGTCTGTGGTACTTTTCCCTGGTCTGAAACCGTGCTGCCATTTTCCAATCTCGTTCTCGACCTTCATCCTCAATCTTTTTTCAAGATCCTCTCATATATTTTACACCTACAACACTCAATATACTAATTCCTCTATAATTTCCGCTTATTCTTTTATCTCCCTTCTTGTGTATCGGACAGATTACTGCTTCCTCCATTTTGTTGGTATTTTTCTTTCTTTTCAATACTTGGTTTAACAATCTTGCAACCATTTAGTTATTCCCTCTCCTGTTTTGAATAATTCATTATTTAGTCCATCGTATCCTGGACTTTTCCCATTTTTTAGTATTTTAATTGCCTCTTTCACTTCCTCTATCTCTATCATTCTAATTACCTCCTGTTCTTGTCTTACTCTCAGGGGTATTTCATTCATTCCCTCCTCCCTTTCATCTACGTTCAATAATTCCCCGAAATGCTCGCTCCATCTTTCCGTCACCTCCTCTTCCTCTAGAAGAAGTTCTCCCTCCTTATTCAGAACCGTTTGCATTTCCGGTTCTTTATTTCCTCTCATGCTCTTGGCCATTCCATATAATTTTCCCCGCCTTCGTATCCTCTTTCAGTTCTTTTCCTATTCTTCTCCAAGTAATGTCCATACTTCTTCTTTTAACATCCTCTGCATGGTTTCTTGCTTTTACATATTTTATCCTGTTCCCATCCGGTCTCGTCTTCATCCATTTCTTATCTATATATATATATATATATATATATATATATATATATATTATATATATATATAATTATTATATATAATATATATATTATATATTATATATATACTAATATTATATATATATATATATTATATATATATATATATTGTTTGCAGTAAAAATGTTGAAAAGGAAGAGCTCGATAAAATTGGAAATGGTAGCGGTAAAAACGAAGAACATACCAATAATATCAACAAAGACTACACAAGAGGCAATCCTTCCTACTTCGCATATTTCGCATGATGAAGAACCCACACACAGGCCCAGCACCTCAACGAGTCAAGATATGGGTCCAGATTCGGAGCTAGCGTTTCAATAGATGACAGTCACGAAAATGAAATTGGTAGATACGATGGACATTCATCTATGATTTCGACTGAGAAAAGAAACAGTTAGGAAGAGTGTTGGATTCCACCTAAGACCTTTATAATTTTTTGGAAGATGCCTACCCACTTTAAAGAGAAAATTCAAATATGAATGGTTGGAGACATATTCATTTTGGCTGACATATTCCACACCTAAAGGGAGCATTTTGCAAGTTTGTATTTTATTTCCATCACCAAAATAAAAGTTGTTTCCAGAGGGGGTCCTAACTGCTTTAACAATAAGACCTTTCACTAATATAAAAGATGTTCATGCGGTTTGTAAGGGACATACAACACAGAGTGGTATTAAAACTGCTGTTGAAGGCTGAAGCTGCAAAGATTGTTCCTACAGGAGTGCCGTTAGACATCCAAAAATTAAACCCAGCTTCAAAGAAATCATAGAAGAAATAAAATATTTCCAAATCTTCCTGTTATGTGTGACATTTTCTTGTACGGGCGATTTACCGCTTCGGGGTAAGCCTCAATGATGATGAGGGAGTGTTGCAAATTTGTGTCGCTTACGAATAAATGCAGGAGATAGTCCATTGGAAAAGCCCATTTTGAACAGGGGAAGAAAAATTGCACAAACCAATCAGTTCAGTTCAGAATAAATTCATTTCTCATGTGGCACTACTATAAAGGAAAGCATCGTTAATAAGGTAAAGGAAGCGTGCAAGTATAGCTTACTAGCAGATGAAACCGCTGATATTTCTGGAAAGGAACCATTTCCATAGTGTTGCGCTATTCCGACAAAGAGTCCGTGAAGTCAAGAGGAATTTATTGGCTTTTGTAGAACTGAAAGCGCTTACGCAAAAACGATTGCGAAAGCCATTGACGATTTTGTCTCGACCGAAGAACTGGTCCCGAGAAATGCGTGGGCTTGGGTTTCGATGGCTTTTCGACGTGTCTGGCAAAGAAGAAGGTGTCCAAGCAATATTGAGGAAAAAATATAAAAAAAAAAGCATTGTTCTTTCATTGCTCTTCCACAAACAAAATTTAGTAGTAAATGATTTGAACACAATACCAGAAATCCGCAATACTGTGGTAACTATAAAGGACATTATTACGTTTTTTCGAGAGTGATTCCGCACGACGTACCTGCCACAGGTACCAGGAACCTACCTGAGGCTTTTTTGGCACCGTAATTTTTGGAATACTCAGCTACCTTCATGGTGTTTTTTAAGTGCTTTTTTTTTTTTTTTTTTTTATTTTTAGATTTTATTTATTTTTTTATTTTATTTTTTTTATTTTTTAGATTTTATTTATTTTTTATTTTTTTTTATTTATTTATTTATTTTTTTTTTTTTTTTTTTATTTTTTTCTCGCGGATTTCCCCCCCCCCTTAAGGGTGGGGGGGCGTTTTCGGAGTTCACCAACGCGTTTTCGCTTAACCGCAAGGCCCCGCCGAACGCGCCGAACCGCGCAGCACCGCACCGCACCGCACCGCACCCACACTGCACCAAGCCGGACCGTTTTTTTTCGCTGTTTCGCATCCTCGTTTTTTCTATAACTCATGAATGTATTTAATATCCACGAATGCATCCCATAGACACATACACTCACCCTTATACACACACACCCTCATCATTCCAGTCCTTCCCTCCTACCCGTTTCATTCACCGTATCTCTATACCCATTTCATTCACCGTGACTGCTTTATCTGTCTGTGCTCTCCAAGGAGGTATTCCCAATCCCCTATACCATAAATTTCCATTGAATCTATTTTCAAATTTGCCTTTTATATATATATATATATATATATATATATTATATATATATATTATATATATATATATATATATATTATATATATATATATATATATATATAAGTTGCTCTTGTACTCTTCTGGAAGGTTTCACAGGTATCCTGAACCCATTTGGCCTTCTTTAAGGAATGGTCGCCACATGTCATTTTATACTACTATTAGTTTCATGTAATATGTACCAATGCGTTTGCGCAACATGTATATGCATCATGCGATGCGCATACATCTATCTATCTTCTGTGCGAATCATCCCACCCACAAGAATGAACAAAGGAATTGTGGGAATTTAAAAAATGTGACCTATACCAGTCACTAACCGAACTGGAACTCGACCCGTAGCCTCTTAAGGAAGTGAATAGGACTTAACTAATTGGGCTCCGTCTGAATGCCCTTTAGTATATAAACAAATGTTACTTACATATAAATCATTTTATGCATACAAAAATTTTGGAAATAGCTATTTCCATATTAAAGTTTAGAACAAAGCGCATCTGCGTATTTGCAATTTATATATATGCATTTATTATATATATATATATATATATAATATATTAGTATATATATATATATATATATACTAATATGTAGAATATATATATATATATATATATATATTTTTTAATAAAATATATATAAATTATTATATATATATATATTATATATTATATATATATATATATATATATATATACAACGAGAGAGAGAGGTAAAATCGCTAATCATCCATACCACACACATCATATTAAACCAACCTAGCACACTCACCTACACACACCACACACCACACACCCGTTACGCTACTTATACACACCACACACACACAACACACACACGATACACACTCACACACACATACACCCACCATAGACACTTACACTCAACATAGACAAAATGTTTTTTTTTTTCAGTTTTTTTTTTTTTTTTGGTACTTTTTTTTTTTTTATTTATTTAAAAACACACACATGCGCCTAGAACACATACCACCCACCCTATATACAACACCCACCTCTTACCGACCTGCCAACTGGACATACATACACCAACCCTAGCTCACACCTAACACCCACGTCTACACACACTATGACACCTTATGCACACATGAGCGCTATTTATCACACACACATAGCTAGGCTTTTTATACACAATACACTTCCTGGCACTTACGCTGCACACCTATACCTACACACACAAGCACACTACCTAGACACATACATCCACCCTTGATACATATACCCCACCCTTGCTCACACCTACACCTACACACACAACACACACACACACACACACACACACACCCACATATATATAAAAAAATAAATTTATATATTATTTATATATATTTATATATTATATATATATTATTATATATAATATTTATATATATTATATATTATATAATAATATATATATATACACCTTTTACTTACATAAAAATGAGTCATGATCAGGGAAACGTAATCCAGAGGAGCAGTTTGGGGGTAAGCTCCCATCAGCGACTAATCACAATTATTGAGTCGAGTACTGAGGTATGTAGTTACCTCTAACAACCAGGAAAAGCCTGACCATAACATTAAAAATTAGAAATCTATTTAAGAAGTTATGCCAATATAAATAATGAAAGAATGAGGAATGAGCAAGGAAGAAAAAAAATCCAGAGTGTCCTGATATGTTTTTTTTTTTTTTTCTAATATTTTTATTTTATTATTAACTGTGCGAAATTTTATTAAAAACATTACATTACTACCTTAAAGCAGTAAATCAGTAATCAATAGAGTGTTAACACTAACACCTAAGGGATTAGCGTGCTTTTGTTTTACTGCTTTACTGGCTTTAACTCATGTTTTATGCTTTAACTCATATTGTTTTACTGCTTAACTCACATATTTATTAACATTACATACCTTAAAGCAGTAAATCAGTAAATGCAATAAGAGGTGTTACCTAACACCTAAGGGATTAGCGTGCTTTTGTTTTACCAGCTTTACTGCTTTAACTCATGTTTTAGCTGCTTTTAACTCATATGTTTTACTGGTTTAACTCACATATTATTAACATTACATACCTTAAAGCAGTAAATCAGTAAAATCAATAGAGGTGTTACCTAACACTAAAGGGATTAGTGGCTTTGTTTTACAGCTTTACTGCTTTAACTCATGTTTTACTGCTTTACTCATATGTTTTACTGCTTTAACTCATATATTTATTACATTACATACCTTAAAGCAGTAAATCAGTAAAATCAAATCAGGTGTTACATAGCACCAAGGGGATTAAGCGTGCTTTTGTTTTACTGTTTTACTGCTTTCACTCATGTTTTACCTGCTTTAATCATATGTTTTACTGCTTTAACTCATATATTTATTAACATTCTGCTTTTAAAGCAGTAAATCAGTAATCAATAGAGGTGTGACCTAACACCAAGGAGGGATTAGTATGCTTTTGTTTTACTGCTTTTACTGCTTTAAACTCATGTTTACTGCTTTAACTCATGTTTTACTGCTTTAACTCGTATGTTTTACCTGCTTTAACTCATGTTTTACTGCTTTTAACTCGTATGTTTTACTGCTTTTAAACTCATGTTTTACTGCTTTAACTCATGTTTTACTGCTTTAACTCGTATGTTTTACTGCTTTAAACTCATATGTTTTACCTGCTTTAAACTCATATATTTATTAACATTATGTTTTTATTTTGTTTTAATACTTTTATTTATTTTATTATTTTATATTATTTTTATTATTATTTTTATTATTTTTTATTTTATTATTATTATACTTAGTGTTATTTACTTATGCCTATTGTTTATTATTATTTAGAACACCACACATTCACTATGACACAACACACACACACACAATCACACACACACACACTTACACTTATACACAACATTTCACTATGACAACTTATACACAACATTCCACTATGAACTTACATTTTACCCATAGACACTTACATTTACACTTAACACACACAAACACACACTCACACAGCAGATTATTTACACACGCAGATTTACTTTCACTCACACAGATTTTACTTACACTCACACACAATTTACTTACACACGCACACATCCTTACACATATAACGTATAATTTATTAAAACATTTTATGTTTTAATTAAACACGTAATCATTTTATATTACTCATTCAATATAACTAAAATTATTTTAAAGTTTTTTAAAACTTCTTAATAATAAATCAATCATTATCTTTGAACAAAGAATTTATTATTAACTGTTAATACTTTTTGTTTATAAATTTTATAACTATCAAGTTTTAAAATAACTTTTACTAAAATTTTATGAAATTTTATTAAAAACATATATTTTACGTACCTTAAAGAATATCAGTAAATCAGTAGGTCAGCCCCTAGCACCCCTCTACACCAAGCTATGACACGTTTTGTTCCATTGACTTACTGCTTTACATCATCTTTAGCCATGTAATAAGTATAAAAATAACAAAATAAGTTCTTCTCTGCTAACATAACATGTATTTTATTAAAATCTTTCTAAGTTCTTATTTTAAAATAACAATTATTCACTTACATTTTATATATATAATTCGCTCGATGTTAACTAAAAATATTTCAAAGTTTTTTAAATAATTCGGATTTTCTTTATTATTATTATTATTATTATCTATGTACATTGACAATCCATCACGAGAAAAACACAACACCGCCCTTACAGATACGAACTGACCTCTCTCTGTAAAATGTGTTGAAATAACTACTTTAGGTCTAAATTTAGGATAATCCTTTTTTGTAGCCCGGGGCGATTTGCCGGATACCCTATGCCCAGCCTACACCTAGCCTAAACCTGCACCTAACCTGACCTAACCTAACATAACCTAACCTAACCTAACGTAACAAAACCCTAACCTTTAACCTAACCTAACGCTAACGTAACTAACCTACCCTCACCTAGCGTACACCTACAACCCTACCTAACACCTATCACTGGCAACCTGCACCTAAGCCTCCACGCCGCCTTGATGCTTCATCCAGTACTGAAGCCCTAGCCTTTGGTAGGTATCTGTGCTAACATGAGGTCATGTAGGTACCTGACCTGTATGGATCTATCCTAACTTATTTCCATCCGTGGTCACACACACACACACACACACACCCACACACACACGCCCACACACACACACACACACACACACACACACACACACACACACACATACACACCCACACACCCATCACTTTACATTTACACTTAATACACCGTACAAACAC
>JABUQX010109078.1:0-26374 GCA_015478945.1 Trachelipus rathkii
CGTGTACTTCGTTCAGGATGCAACGGTTTCGTTTATCGGTAAAAACGCTTTCGCGTTTCGTGCGCCGCTTCAGCATCGCATAACAGGATGCACATCAACAACCCCATAACAACATCTACACGAAGAAACTAAATTTTTACCCATAGACACACACCTGGACATGATGATCACACACTTTTCTCAAACCCAAACACCCCAACACCGCTGAGTGCACTCTCTTACCCCACCTGTAGATTCAGCACAATTTGGTGTAGCATGAAACCATTCTGAACAACATTCTACCTCCACTAAACAACACAACATACACAAACACGGCACTAACAGAAAACTACTTAGACGCAGACCACCAAACAGCATTTAGTAACACCACCAAAAAACATCACCAGAATTCAATTGCCAGCCAAGAAGACCAATTAAATCATCCTTGGCAAACTATAAGATCGTACCACTAACACAAGAGTACAAACACAGATTCAACCTAAACCAAACCACCACAAGCATCTGTCAACACTGTAACCAGGTTTCGGAGGACACATCCCACTTCTTTCTCTCCTGTTTAGCTAACTCTCAACACAGAACAACACTTGGACATTTCCATCTCGGAGGATTTCTGGAGGAGACCGGTGTATCGGCGGGGTTATAATACGGTGTGGCCATGATGGGGTGTTCATGGGTGAGAAGAATAAAATATATATATATATATATATATATATATATATATATATATATATATATATATATATATATATATATATATATATATATATATATATATATGTATATAATAATAATATATATATATATATATATATATATATATATATGTAATATATATATATATATATATATATATATATATATATATATATAACTGTTTCTTTATCTTTAATATATCTTTAATAATATAATAATATATATATATATATATATATATATAATATATATATATATATATAATAATATATATATAGTATACTATATATATATATATATATATATAAGCTACTATATAACTGCTATATATATATAACATATATATATATATATAACAACATATATTTACAACCTTGCCGCGCTATATATATATATATATATATATATATATATATATATATATAAATTATAGGCTACGGCTGCATCTTTTAAAAATTTCAAATTCTTTCAAATCGTTGACATATCAAAACTGAAGAGAAAATGGTCGACCAAAATTTTCTTCAAACTGCCAAATCGCTGACACCTTCAAAAATGTGAAAAATATTTGACAGAATTTTTTGTCGAGGATTTGGCATGGGTCCTTACTCACTATTAAAAAGGTTAAAGAAAGGTAATAAAGAAAGTGTAATAAAAACTCGCTCGAGCTTCCGAGATACGAATAAAGAGGTTTGAAAAGAGGAACATTTTGAACTAGGGATTGAAAGAGGTTTGAAAAGAGGAACATTTTGAACTAGGGATTGAAAGAGGTTTGAAAAGAGGAACATTTTGAACTAGGGATTGAAAGAGGTTTGAAAAGAGGAACATTTTGAACTAGGGATTGAATTCCAGCTGACGATAAGTCAAGATTCATTAGTAGCTGCCAAAAGTGCCTTTTAAAACTTAATATTTTCTTTTACAATGTCATTTGTCAGTTAATAATGTAAAACGTCCCTTTATTTAAATTTATATTTTCCTTATTTATAATAAAGGACTCTAATAATTTTCTAGAATCAATATCTCTTGTAGGATCGACTAAAGATGTATTATTTGTTTTTATAGTTTGATTTTTTGATCTCCTATTGATGGTGATGGCATAATTTTTTTCATCAACTCTCAAATTGTATGAGTGTTGGTTTTATTGTTCATTTAAATGGTATGTCTAGCCAACTTATAATTTATTGAAACTACCCCATTTTGTTCCCGCATTTTTCTCTTCGTCCGTCGATACTGGTTTCAGCACTTGGGGACTAATTGGACTACATTTATATTTTTTGGAATATATTTATTTATTTTTGAATCATGATTTAAATTGCCCGGAAATACCAAAAAATTTCGAATTAAATGGTTTTCTTTTATTGACATAACAAAATTTCTTCTTTGCTCATTTTAATGCTTTGTTATTTATATAGGCTGGGTATTTTAAGGACAAAAATGTTTTTTATATATATATAAAATTAATTTCTTTGTCTAAAAATTGAGGTCTACATATTGCCATAAAATGCCACAAAAACTGACTAAGTACAACACAGCCTTTTCACGTATGAGGATTGCGACGAATACCAATGAACGCAAGGCTTCACGTGGGCTTCCTTTCCGGATACTTTGATGACAGGGCAGCTAGTGCCTGAGACCATTACAAACACTTCTAGAAAAAAAAATATTATTTAGTATTGTTTCTACAGTGAATTTTAGACGGAACGAAATGATATAATATATCAAACAAGTGTTCAGGTGATATGTTATTATCCCATACCGCTAAAATGCCAGTTACGAATCTTCCATGTATTATCAATTAAATACTTAACATAACTTTATGTAAGAATGTAGCAATCATTGCAGAAAAAGATTATGATTAAATGAAATTAATTACAATTTTTAGATATACACATGATACACTGAGAATCAACTTTATCAATTTATAAATTGGAGAGGATAGATAGATTAGCCTCTTCACATGCAACTACGGTTGTAAATTGAATCGTTACCTGAAAAAAATACATTCTAATATAGACGCAAGAGTAGAAAGCAAAGGAGAAGAATCAGAAAGGATAATTGAGAGACGTAAGTGATTTGCACATTGACTCCATTCCCCTGTCTATATAAATGGATATTGATTATGATAAAGTGTTACCACTACTGAAGAAGCCAAGGGTCCTTAGAGCTGATGCGGTAGATCATTTGAGAATAGGAAATGGATTGCCAGACCAGCTTTGATTTTGAACTGCTATGTAAGCCCATATCTGAACGATCTCGTACAGAGGGATTGAGCATTTCTTTCCTTACAAGAAAATGAAGAGTAAGGAGAGTTTCAAGGATTTTGACAGATCAGTTTAATCAATAGGTCGGTAGTTAGAAAGAATAAGAGCGAATACCTCTCTTTTTAGGAGATTTGGCTGATATAAAAGCTGGATTCTCATCTATGAAAGGAAAATGTATGTATTTCAAGGCATATAGGTGTTAGTAGTCAGATCGCAGGACGAGAGCAGCCAGCTCCTGAAACCACTATTCCGCACAATTAGACGAGAGAGGGGAGATGATATCAGTAGACGGCACTGTCCCTTGCACCGAGATGTGATCAATTCCTGATTTGTCAAGTGCTCTATTTTGTAACCGAGATCAATAACTAATGGATCGAAGAGTACAAGGACTTACGAGACAAGCTCTTGACATCCCCTGAAGGGGATCGAGCAGCAGAGGATGACTCGCGTGGAGCCGCCGAATATCGTCCAGAGACTCGAAATTAGATGAAAAAAAGAACATACTCTGAGAGAAGTAGAATTTACAGGTCACTGTTTCAGAAGGAGTATTAGCAACCTCGAGACGACTAGAACGGATAGATTAGTGGATATTAAGGTGCAAAATTTCATCAGAACCTTTATTAAGCGGAGACTATGTGTTGTATACGAAGTTCCCTACGCAAAGTTTTTATCAGTCATACGGCACGCATAATCCAAGAGGAAGAGGCAAAGTTGCTATGCGCACGTTGTCCTATATAAGGGGTTGTAGTGAGACGCTATTGTCGCAAGTCGAAGGTTAAGGATGCAATCCACATATGTCTATAGAGATTGTCAGTAGACGCTAGAGTCGCAAGAGTGTTTTAGGTACAGTGAATGTTTTAGTGGTGTTAATTTAGGAATGGTAAATGAGAGTTCCTTCACGCCCTTATGCGCAATGCCCAACGCTCCTGGATTCGCAGAAGAAACGTGTGTAATCGAACTGTGATTTTAAGAAAAAAAATATTTTTTTGATGAAGGAATGAACTTTTTCATCCCATCCGTGATCACGACCCCTACCTTTTCAGCAGACACAAAAGCTTCTTCCGGAACAAAACATGATTCCATTCCACGATAGTTTGTTTGGCAAAAAGATAGACAGACCAGATAGCTCTCAATTGCAATTCTCGTATATCGGCACGATTGATCGTAACCTAGTAAGGGTAGAGGATATAGGCTGTATAGCTTATTGAAGGAAGCGAGAGAGGTAAACACGTCACTACGAATACCGGCTTTATTTGATGGAGAGCCTATATCTTTGTGTAGACATACGCGATCAGTGAAAGAAGAGTCTCGCGCGCAAGTAACATAGCCACCATTGTAAATTAGTATTAGAATCACAGAAGAATGTTTAGTGAGCATCATGATTTTTATAGATAATTGACATAAGAACAGGTGGGACGAGTTGAAAGGAATGGAGAGATTATGGGGTTAGAGAGTAGAGGATAGGGTGGTATTTGTATTGGGGATGTAGTGATAAAATAGTGTGAAATACAATGGATGTTGTCGGAAGAAAGTAGGAATTTGTTCACCGTGATTGCGTGAGTATACCTGCAAACGGTAGAGAATCAGTGTCGCTTAATCATAAGGGTAGAGTATCGGATACTGCAGAGAAATCTAGATCAGACTATAGGGGAATTGAGTTTGTAGGGAGGCATATGCCTAATTATTTTGGTTAAAAGACCTGCGTTCTAGTCTGGAGGGACCCACTCGCTCTGACTCTTGAAAGGACGTCTAATGTTCTCGTCCATCTCTAGAAGTGGTAGAGATGTGTAGATCAATTTTTCTCATCACTATGCCACTCCAATTAAGTTTGTTACGCCTTCTCCTCCATCTAAATCTGATTGATAGCACGAGACGATACCAAAGTGGCTGCTATTTTAGTGTTCTTACTTGGTAAGGCATTGAACACACGCGTACTCACGAAGGGGGAATTCTATACTCCGACAAGCCCTCTTTGTGGTGTCAAGGCTACTATAGCTCTGCATCACCTTTCCTTGAGTGGATGCTCTACGGAGAATGCCATATAACGGACATTATTAATATTGATAGGACTAATATAAGGGTCACTATATGTCGCCACAACTAATTACGTATGCATTGCCATGGCTAACGCACTCAGGCACCATGGACGGAGGTATGCTGGTACGCACCATGGTTTAGTATTATCAGTGGACATGGGATCACTCCACCTCATTTGACTCGAAAGATGTGTCTTTACTTGTCTCTTCACTCGGCATTCTTCGTTTGCTACTACTTGATGCCTTAGTGTGAACTGCAGCGTTCGTATAAACATATCTCTAAATAGTATGGATGGACACGTTCTTGCATTTCTCTATCGGGGGCGCTTAAGCGGTGGGTCTTGCAGTACGACTCGCATTATTGCAGGAACTTGGACAGCACGACGTGGTTTAAGTCCTTCTCACTGGTCTCAATTGCTACTTGTTACGTTGATTTGTCTCTAATTATTCTAATGGCCTGGAACACTTCCAGATACTCTAAATTGTTTGAGCAGAAGCATAGGTGATTGAGTTATTGTTCACGTCTTCCTGTCAGAGCAAGGCGCCCGGCAACGAGATGCTCTCAGAGAGCATCCATGTTCTAGTTGTCGAGTGCTGAGACCTAACACGAACGACGGGACCTCCTTCTCCACTATCCAGAAAAGTCATACTCTGGTGCTACTACATGTATAAACCTCACGGTTCCCATTCCAACATCCCGCCTCAAAATCCAATTTTCCTACTTTTAGGGTGGGGCCGCACAGCCTCGGGGGGTTGTACGGACCGTAACATCTCTAACGACAAAGGTTAAAGTCACCTAATAGAGGGTACCGAGAAGTTTTGCAGACTTCTACTAACTTATCGTTACGGTTTTAGGCCTCAGCCCATCACACGTTGGGGGTGCGGTGCCTGTGCGGTGTGGGATGGGGTGGTCTTTTGGGGCTTTAATAACGGACCATCACGTACTGATATCACGCTGGCACCTACGAATACTCCTCTATTGCTCTTATAAACTTTTTACACTCATACCTTTATTTTCACCTTCATAACAGGTGAAAAATATAAGAGTTATTACAAGCTACAGTGTTTGATTATAATATACACGTTTTATATCTTCCATAATCACCAGACATATACTGCTTTTACATGTAGCCTGGTATGGTTTTAGCTCGTCCCGAAAATAGTGTAAGATGCACTCAAACGTGAAACAATCTGCGCGGACTGGAGGTAGAATTTTTTCATATTACTCTATGCAAAACACTCTACACTTAATATAACAAAATTCTGTAAGGCGGGACTCTATACATATAGTGCCTCTTTCTCTAAAAAATGATCCGTCATTTAATAATCTCTCGAAACTTAGGAGTTTTTTGGAGCTATGCTCCACGCATACAAAAATTGTAGGCAGCGAAAGATGCCATATACCCTAAGCTCAAAAGATAATCTAATATATATCCTTTCACTAAACCCTATTCTCTCTTAACTGAGTATATAATATACTAACAATTCTAGCAGCTCCTTCTACCTCGCCCTCTCGCGTGTTAACTTAACCTTATACTAATATTACCAACTACAATACTCTAATTATAACCAGTAGTACTCATAACTATAATATTCCTACATAAATATCTACTAATATCACCAATTATATACTCATGACCGGTAGTATCTTTCACTGAATCTAGTATCTACCGCCTGCTAATTTGACGCTTTTATTACGCATAGACTATTATAAATAATCAAAAGCAGCCTCTACGATTCCAATCATTCGACACTATGACGCCGTCAACTCTAAATCCTACCCCGAGTATCCTATTTTCAACCAACCAGTACTAAATGGATGAAGTATATATATAATACTATTAAGTTTTTGCTCATACTCATCATATACACATAAAGTTGTTGAGTAAATGTATAATTTATTCACTCATTAGCCAGAGAAACTATGTCCCTAATCTATATACTACCTGTTATCTATAATCCGTATGAGATTACTATTCGGCCAACTAACGTGAAGAATGGTACACCTGAGTTTGTATGTCCCCTAATAATATTATATAATATATACGCGTCCTGAACACATTGTAACTTATATCTATACCTTCTACTTACTAATTGAACGGAATATCCTCACTTATAATGCTAAAAAGTTATAAGTAATTTATAAAATGTATAACATTTTAAATACTAAATTGTAAGTATATTAAGGATGTAATTTCACTTATATAAATATATAAAACTTGCCTAGTAAATTTCATACTCATAATGTCAGAGTCAAACTATCTACTAATAATCCTATCTTATGAACTTAGTTAAAAAAATTGCTAACTTACTCAATATAATGTAAGATCAGCCTATCAATAATGATACCTGTATAATTCATATTTCCAGAGATAGATCGCTGAATACCATTAAATAATTCAAATATAGAATTGTATTACTCAATTCTATATATATGATTATAACTAACAATATCATCTATCATATACAGCTGATTACTAGAATATAATACATTTATAAGATGTATCGTACTTTTGCCTAGCTAACTATAATCTATACTCTTATAAGAGTTTATAGTCCCTTTATATATTTACTAGTATCTTATACATTATTATATATTATATATACCGAATCCTATATTACTATATATACAATTTACTATCTTCTTCCTAGAATGATTTTCCTATCACTATGAAACTATCTATATATACATCATCTTAATAGTAAGCATTCTTTATTTAGGTGTATCCATATAAATATTATATATACCTAAGGATTAGTTTTATATAAAATAGGATATTATTACTATAATAGTTATCCTACCAATTGGCTAAGACATAAGATATGTTAGTACAACTTAATATATAACTATATATATATATATATATATAGTACCATATAATCTTATAAAATGTTACTAGTTAATTTTCAACTTTTAAAGCCAATAGTAGTGAAGGAAGAAATATATATGGAAACCTTACTATGATACCTCAAAGTCCTAAACTAACTACTATATATATATATATTTATAATATATATATATATATATATATATATTATATCTATATATTATATAATATATATATATATATATTATATAGTATATATATAACTAGTAATATTATATACCTATATATATAATATATAATTAATATATATATACTCAAAATGCTATTACCAACGTTCTGGTATAGCAGTTGTGAGCTAGTCATTATGATAAAGAAGTGACTACATCACTATATTCAAATTTAATATATAATAGTTAGTCTTGATATATATAATACTCGCCATAGCGTATATAGTAAAGCTATTGCCGCCATTAACCTCTAGTACGTCTTCCTCTACATAGTATATACTAGCAGGCGGTCGGCTAAACATATAATATATAGTATATATATATATTAATACTCCCTTGAGTGGTAATTCTTACATATAGAGTTATATAGCGTCTAAACTTAAGTACCAATCCTGATGAGTAAAGAATAGAACCACTAATGGTCAAAAAATATCTTATAATCAAAAAGAAACTCCGTACCTACCTACCCAAACATGATTATTTTTAAAGCAGCCGAAGCGAGATCTCGGCGAATAATCGTCAACCGCGTAAACAATTAAAATTTTTCTGAGCTATCATTATATCATTAATACTCTTATTAATATCATAACTATTATCAATATTAATAAGTAATATTAATCCAAATACAACTCTAATATATATTATTCTCTATACTTATCTACTTTAGTTGATGGAAAGTTACACAAATATAAAATATCTCGTCCGCTCTATACAATAACTTAAACTATAATACTATATCAACCTATACTATATATTTATATATAATATAGTAATTATATATATATATTAATATCATTATCTATACTATATATAATAGTACCATACAGTCCCTCTCCGTTATGGGTACCTGTTGAATAAACTGATATATATTAAATGTATTACTTTTGTTTTACGAAAAAAAAACTTCTGTTTTCCGTGATTAGTTACTGCGCGGGTATGAGGGAGGGGGTTAAGGGGAGGGGAAATAAAAATTCCACGTGCCTTCATTTACTCTCCGCACGTACTCGGTGGTACTAGCGGGACTACTACAGAATTTAACTCTGACTACTACTAATACTATACTTATACTTAATTACTAACTGCATCTTTTCTGCTTAACTACTGCACTACCTACTATAATGAATGAGTTATACATACGTAATAATAATAATCCATAATAATAATAATAATAATAATACTATATAATAATAATATAAACTAGATAATATATCATATAATAATAATATAATTCCGACCATATAAAAAACACCAGATACCCTCCACTACGAACATACTACTGCTCATCTATACATACTAACTACTTACTACTAAAACTCATCGTAGAACATACTCTTGTACAATCTACTAACTACAGCACGACCTCTAACTACTCATCTAAATTCTACTCACTAAGTAAACTACTCACTATTTCACTATAACTAATATAATCACAAGTCAATAATAATAATATTAATAAGCAATGAAAGAGACAGAGATAGAAACAGAGATACTACAACCTCTACTACTACTAACTAACTAATAAATCTACTACATCATCAACTACTACCTATACACTACAGTACTTTTTCGATACATCACTACTAACTCTATTATGTCAGACGTAACTACTAATACCTAAACACCGCAACTTTGGCAAATAGCAAAGAACGGTGCCACATTAGGTCGCACCTTTAAGAAACAATCATATTTTAATAAAAGAAATATAAAATTTCGTTATATTTGATGTTACTAAAATTAAATAAATATCATAATAATTAATTGTACATAGATAATAATAATTCAAATAATTAATATCATATAATATAATAATACATATAAATAATATAATAATAATATAATAATATAATAATAATAATAATAATAATAACATCTAATAATTATAATAATAATAATAAAAAATGAACTAAGGATAACAATAATTCATATAACTTGGTTTCATCGACTATAATAAATAAATATTTAAAATAATAATATAAGTTTATAATTAAGTGCTAGTAATAATATGGAATTAAATACTTTATTCATAATCTCAATAAATAATATCATCAATAGATAATAATATAATGGAAATCATAATTTATCGTAAAACTATTATTCAAAATAATTTACACATACAGCTAAAATGACTAATCATAATTATAGAGACAATAATTCAATGAATAATAATAATAATCATAATAATAATAAAGACTTTATATTATAGAAAATAAAAAAATAAAATCTCTCAAAAATATAATAATAATAATAATCAAATAATACTAACAAAATAGAATCATGTACTATATTAATATATTAATTAACTAATACAATCAATAATAATAAATAATAATAACAAATAATAATAATATATATATATAATAATACATATAATAATAATAATAATATAATAATATCATACTAATATTCATAATAACAACTATTATAACAAAATTACGTAAGCAAAAATATTTATAGGTATATTTAGTACATGACTAAAATATATAATAAATAATCATAATAAATACATCTAAAAACTCCGGAATAATAGAAAATCATAAAATAATAATAATCATACATAATAATAATAATAAATACTAAAATTATATAAGGGCTTCTTAATAATATTGAAACTCAATAATAATAATAATAATTAATTATATAATAATATACTAATAATGAATAATAATAATAATAAATCTGTACAAAATCATATAATAAAAATAATAATAATCAATAATATAATAATAATAATAATATATATAATAATAATATAATATAATGATAATAATAATATCAATAATATATATAATTAATAATAATAATGAATAATATAATAAATAATAATACTAATAATAATCATAATAATAATAATAATAATAATAATAATAATAATATAATAATAATAATTTTATATAATATAATAATTATAATAATAATATATAATAATAATAATTAATACATAATAATAATAATAATAATATATTAATAATAATATAATATAATAATAATAATAATATAAAATTTTTAATAATGTTAATCTTAGTAATAATCATTATTACTATATAATAATAATATTATATCAATAAAAATAATAATAATAATAATAATCATATAAATAATAATAATAATATCATAAATATAATATATATAATAAATAATAATCATTAATAAAATAATAATAATAATAATAAATTAATTTTATACCAATATTAATACTAATCTTACTAGTATTAATAATACATGACATAAAATGCAATTTTTTATTTATGATTATATGATAAATGTTATTATTATTGATTTTTATTATTATTATTATATTTTATTATTATTATTATTATTATTATTAACTATTATTATTATTATTATTATTATTATTATTATTATTCATTATTTTTTATTATTATATTATTATTATTATTATTATTATTATATTTATTTTTTAATGTCTTTTTAATTTCTTTATATTTTTATATAAACATAATATTATTATTATATTTATTATTATTATTATTATTATTATTATTATTATTATTATTATTATTATTATTTATTATTAATTATTATTATTATTATTATTAGTTTATTATTATTAATTTATTTTAATTATTAATTATAACCATTATTTTAATTATTATTATTATTATTATTATGATTATTATTATTATTATTATTATTGTTAATATTATTATTATTATTATTATTATTATTATTATTATTATATTATTATTATTATTATTATTATTATTTTATCTATTTAATTTTATTATTATTTTATTATTATTATTATTATATTTTTTTAATCAAATATTATTATTATTAATTATTATTATTACCCTATTTATTAATGATTATTCTTAATTATTAATTATTATTATTATTATTTATTAATTATTCATTATTATTATTATTATTATTATTATGATTATTTACATTATTATTATTATTCATTTATTATTATATTACATAAAAAAATATTTGTTAATCTTCATATAAGAATTACTTTTTACATATATTTTCACCTATTATTTATATTATTATTCGGGCAATAACAAGAATCCTTAACATTTGTTATTCATTTTATTTGGTTTATTTTTTATGTAAATGTTTTAATTCTCATTTTATTGTGTTTTACAACTTGAAAAATTATAATTAGGATGGGCTATTCATTATTATTTTTCTGGTCCGACTCGTGTTAACTCAGACTCTTGATATGGCTTTTTCAACGGCCTTCCTGAAATGATGATTTGTTTTTAACCCGACCGAGAAATCTTATCTTAGGATTCTTTCCTCACTATGATATAAAACAACTCAAATTGTTTAAGTAAATAGTAAAGCTTTCGTCGCGTACACTTGACATTTTCAGGAATAAATTTTATTTTTAATATTATAAACATTTTCGAAATTTTTGTGGAATAAACTGTAAGAATTTATAAATAAAAATTAATTAATTTAAAGTTAGAGAGTTAACTTACATTGAATTTTTGTCATTTAAAGATGTTATTAAAATTTCCCACATATTTCGTTTCCTTTATGTTTATCTTCATTGGTGTTTTGGTTTCTTTCAATGAGCCAACGATCTCACCCTATGACTGTCAATTCATATAAATCATTTTTTCTTGTTATGGATGGAGAAGCCTTTCTTTATGCGGCAAATCTTCGTACCGGCTGCTGGTCTGACCTTCTCCTATGGTAAAAAATGTTGAAATATTTGCACTCGGTCTATATATCTCATGGTGACATTCTCATTTGTGTATTCGCATTGTGTACTGCACCGATTAAGCGGCCGTACAGTTCGCACTTTTAGAACATTGAAATCCGTACACAACCGTTAAGACCTGCTGCACAGCTCCGCAAGCTGTATCTACTGTCGTCTCGATAACGCTACGGAGTTCGTGGGTTTCACTGGCTTCATTAGTACAATAGTAGTGATGCATGCGCGCATTTTGGTCGCCTCCACCTTTTCGATATGAAGGAATACAGGGATAGGTCTGAAACATGGAATATAATCTATGTATGGGTTTAGCTCAAACAGGGTAATTTCAAAATCTCTAGATGTGTATATGTTCTTGGGTGGCTCGCCTCACTGAGAGGTCGTCTTTTTTGTTGATGTATGCAGCTTACGCCCTTGTTGCGGGTATCTCAGGAGCGAGATTTAGGAACTGAACGTGCTTGTAAAGCAGGAGCGCACCTGGGTTGCCGCCGCGAACGTTCTGTTTGTGAGAGTTTCGTAAACAATTGATTCGCTGTAGGTAATGCAATTTGTGAGCCACTTCAAGCGTTTGCTAATGCGGTTCCTGCGACTCGGCGTCCGTTCAGGCTCGCAGGTTCACTCACGGTCCGGATTCCGGGGTACTGACAATCCGGTCCGCTCCGTCAAGCACAAACCTCGCTGAGTTGAAAGGCATTTGGTGATCGAGCACAGTAGTGGCGTGGAGTCTATGTCGGTGCCGAATTAATAACATTCGTCATAATAGATTGTTGAATCGTCCTATAATATAGGTTATTCGATATTCTGTAAGTATTCCGATTATCGATGGTATAAACTCGTATATCGCGGGCATCTAGACCCCCTTGTAGAGGGGGTCCCAACTGAAAAAAACACAGAGTGCAACAGGTGAAGAAGAAAGGAGAAGAGAACGGAAGGAGGAGAAAGAGGAAGGAAGAAGGAGGGAAGGAGAAGTAATGAGGAATGAGCGAGGCTGAGAAGGATCAGAAGTCGGTACGACACGGTTGCTCTGGATACGCGTGCGGTGCCCTAGTTAAATAAACATTCGTATAACACAATGTTGGTGTCCTTATATATAGGTTTATTTGGGTCTGTAGATTTCGAAATAATGGTTTCAAGAACCATCCAAGAAAAATAAATAAATCAATAAATAAATAAAATTATCTTATTGCTTTTTTTGGTTCACAAACTCTCAATATCATTTCTTGACGTACTTAAAAGCTTTAACTTAGTAATCAAAGTTTCTCCATAATCCCTCCCTGCACCACTCCAGTGGATCTATTGATTCTATTGATCTATTGATCTATCGATCTATGTCTATTGATATCAAATACAAATTTTTACTGATATGTCATAGTTTTACATACCTAAAGCAAGTAATCAGTAAATCAACGACCCCCATTCAACCCCATGCCACCACCTCCGTCCAGTATGTGATTCTATTGATCTATGGATCTATTGATAGAGGTCAAGATTTTTTCCTTACAAAATTGTCATCGTTTTCCACAGGCCAAAAGGGCAGTATCAGTAAATCAAGCCACATTCACATTAATTGACCCGTCCTGTCATCATCTTCAACTCCTTTGTATCTTATTTTGAAATCTTTAAATTTTTTTTTGGGAAAAAAAAAATTCCATTTTTTCCATACATTAGTTTTAAAACATTTCGAGTAATCATTTTGGATAACATAACATAAAAGCAAATATTCTTATACCACTGATATAGCGATATATGCTATCGTACAAAAGATTTTCACATCAATAAAGCAACATAGCATCAACTGAACTAAGATTATAATGTACAACGAAACATCCTAGCATACCTTAAACATGAATAAACACTGTTAACATTAAACAAAGTTCCACACTTAACGACAGTAAACTATAATAGCATACAAAAACGTAACTATTCACACTCCCACCACGCTCCTTTAACGAAGCATATTACTCCGGCTAACTAACTATGTTATAATTTTATTAAATGGTATATTTAACTCATAGAATTTATCATCAACTTGGTTAATTATCCTTATGCAGATCTCAACGAATATCCTCTAAAGCCGTAAAAAAGTTTCACTATTCATAATAAAGATGAACTAAATCGTATACAAAGTGACTATGGAGTAGTGTAAAATGACCCTCGAACACGAATTAACAACCAATACAATAACTGTTAACGCCCATTACAAGTTTCAACCTTAACAGACAGTAAGTAACTACATTGCATGCTAGGGGTAACCTATTCTTCCTTCTTTCAAGCTATCTCTAACTTATTGAGTTAAATCTTACAACAGACAGCATATATATTAACAAAAAATTTATCATAAGCTTACCTAAATATCATAATGAATCCCTGCAAATAAGCTGCAAACATAACAAGTTTTACTCCCACATAACAATACAAAAGTAATCTCCTTTGAATACAATAACATGTAACATGTGTATAGTTTATTAAACAGAATTTAAAGCAGTAATGTGTCATGTAAATATCACTGTCACAACCAAACACCCGTCCCCTCAGCCCGCTCCCTCCTACCCTCCAGTCCATGACTTTTTGATCTTTCGATCTAATGATTTAGGTCACATATCGAGTAAATATCATTTCGGATAAACTTAGTACAAAATAAGTTCTTTTTTATATACTACCAACGAATATAATGGTAACGTAAATTGTTTTCACATTAATAAAGCTAAATACAACTACCAGAACTAAGAATACTAATTGCCACAATGACAAACCCTAAAAACTTTATGCACGAATATAAAATATAAACTATTAACAAAGTTCCATACTTACAACAGTAAAGTACCTAACGCAGCGTACAAAACGTATCCTATTCACATTCTTTTTCAAGCATTCTCTAACATATCAATGTTTAATTTTACATTAACACTATTGATTACGTCGCATTTCCGAGTATCATTTCGGAAAACAATAGCACAAAATGAGTTCTTAATATACTAACCAGCGAATAATTCTAACTAACAAACTAATTTCAACATTAATAAAGCTAAACAAAACGCATCATATAACCTAAGAAAATAAGGTACATACGCCAAACTTAGCACAACTTACGCACTAATAAACAGTTAACATTAACCAAGTTCTACACTTAACACCAGTAAATAACTAGCATTGCATACAAACGTAACCTATTCATAACTTTTTCAGCATATCTCTAACATATTAACGTTAATTTTACATTGACAGTAAATATTTAACAAAAATTTATCATAACCAAGTCTAATTTATCATACAGGCTAACGAATAACTGTAAACATAACAAGTTTATCCAAACATACTTAAATAATCGAGTCTCTTGAATAAAAATAATCTATTAGTAAAACTTTGTAATAGGTGTTGAATAACTTTTGGAATCTGAGGAGTAAAATCAGTAAAATCAAAACATCAACCCCTCGCCACCCCTCCCACCCTCCACTCCCTCCCCACCCACCCTTCAATCATTCCAGATGACCACTTAACATATGCCATGACCCTTGTAATTCTAATTGACATATTATTGGATCCATGTCATATTTCCGAGTATACATTTTGACTAAACATAACCAAAACCAGTTTTTATATACTTCAACCATCAAATATCATGCTAACGTAACAAAGTTTTACATTAATAAATCTAACATCAATAAACCTGAACTAAGAATATAATGTTACAAAGACAAAACCCTACACACCCAGAACGACGGATATTGTAACACTACATATAACAATTCCGCACTAACAACAGTAAAGTCACCTACACTTCGTACAAAAACGTAACCTCTATTCCCACTTTTTCAAGCATGTCTCTAACATAATCAATGTTATTTACATAACATGTTTAATATTTATACGTAAAAATTTGGCATAACCCTGTCTAATCAATCATACCTGACAAGAATTTAATGCTAAGGTTACGCCAACATTTGTTTTTACATCACTTTTGCACGTATTTTATAACAATAATTATCATCATAACATTTCAGTCAGATATCATAAATCCCCAACGAATAATCCTGAAGACAAAAGGTTTAACCCACATAACATAAAATAAAACAAAATTTTAGTCCTGACATAACAAAAATAAGTTCTTGTAATAAAATAATCAACAGTAAAGAGCGTAGTTTTAGCTTGATTTAAAGCGTTAATGAGTAATCAGTAAATTCAGACCATTCTGCCCATCAGTCCCCCCGTACCCACCCATTTTGCCTATGATCATTGAAACTATTGATCCAAGCAATATTTCGAGTATCTTTTGGATAAACATACATAAAAATAAGGTTCTTTATATCAGACTAGGAATATATGCTCGCTGCACCCAAAAGGTTTTTTGGAACTCAATAAGCTAACATATCAATCACCGAACTAAGAATATATGTACAATGCAACCTACATAGTCGCGTATGAATGAATAATCTTCTAACATTTCCCTACTTATCAAAGGTAACAGTGGCCTAACAGGTCATACAATACTCGATGTGTTCCCACTTTTACCGTATATCAGCTACAGGTAAAGACGTATCAAAATAAACAAAAAAATAACCTTAAAAAAAAGTGAAACCAATCTATGCATAAAGATACCCAAGTTCGTTGAGCTATGACTTCGCCTCTATCTGTACTAAGTGCTCAATCGTCTCGAGCTATAACGCCAGTATTGAATACTATGCAATAAACGCTAGACATTTAGTAAAATTCCTCGGGCAAACCATTAACATCTAACCCACAAATCTTAACTAGGCTCGGCGTTTCTAAAACATCATCGTCCCACAGTTTACAACAGTAATATACTTAAAAAACTTCAATCATTTTCTCTAGAAAATCAAGTGTTAAATTTTCAACAGTCATGTATTATTTATCATACACGTACCTAGACTTACGTATAAATTTCCTCATTAACCGAGCTATCTAAAAGCAGCAGACAATAACCTCCCGAGAGAAAACCCAAGGGATACGCTCCTTGAAAGAGTGCGAATTCCTGGAGGGGATCAGCCGAAGGTTGTGTAACGGTGTGAATCCTGAGAGGGGGGATTTGGGGCTCAGCCCCGAAGGGCTGAGCCCCAAATACAGCTAACACCCCTTCAGAGTGATTTCCCCCCTAAGGATTCACACCCTTTTGAAGAACGCATCCCATTGGGTTTTCTCTCGGATGTATGTTGTTGGCCTTTAGATACTCTTTTTTAATGAAAGCTGTTTATTCGTAAGTTAAGGTACGTTATGTTAACTATTACTATGACAGTGTGAAAATTAACACTGATTTTGTTAGAGAAATATTGGTTTTTGTAAGATATTACTGTGTTAACTGACGATCATGTGTTAGAACGTGAGCCTAGGTTTAGATTTTGTTGAGTAATGTTAGGTTTGCGAGAATTTTGCTAATGTCTACGTTTATTCATAAGTTCAACTGATGTTATACTCGAGACGATTGACACTTTAATGAAGATAGTGTCAATTCATAGTTTCAAGATGGTGGCATTTTGATAGATTGGTCACTTTTTTTTTTTAAGGGATTTTGTTAGATAATACGTCTTCACCTGTTGCTGATATGTGAAAAGTGGGAACATTTCGATTATTGTATGACCTGTTAGCTACTTTACTTTGATAAGTGGGGAATTTTCAGGCAGTTAGCGAAATTATTCCATGCGCTAGGTATAAATTAGTTTTATGCATTGTACATTATATGTCTTATTTGGGTTATGATATGTTCCGCTTAATGATGCCATAAACTTGTTGGTGCGCGAGCATATATTCGTAATTCTGTATATAAAGAACTTATTTTTTATGCTATGTTATACCCCAAATGATACTCGAAATATGACTTGGGATCAACAGTTCAATAGATCATCCAGGAAATGGGATGGTTAAGGGGACTGATGGATGGATGGTTTTTGATTTACTGATTTATCATTTACAGCTTTTCAACGAATCATAAACTATTGCTCTTTACTTGATAGTTTTTTATTCAAAGAACTATTTTTTATGTTATGTCAGGATAACATTTTGTTATTTTTATGTATGTTTGGTTAAAACTTTGTTGTTGTCTTTGGAATTATTCGTTGGGGATTATGCGTATTTAACCGATATATTGATGAACTTTTTTGTGTTACAGTTTACGATGTTGATGTAAAAAAAAATTCGTACGTTAGCATTACATTCGTTGTCATTATGATGATTAGACAGTTATGCAAATTTTTGTTAAATATTTACGATGTTTAATGTAATATAAGCATTGAGATTATGTTTTAGGACATTGCTTGAAAAAGTGGAAATAGGTTACGTTTTTTGTACGAAGTGTAAGGTACTTTAAAGTGTTGTTAAGTGCGGAAGTTTGTTACATGTTAGTGTTTATTCGTAGTGTGGTGTGGTTCAAGCGTTTGTCGTTAGTACTATCTTCTTAAGTTCAGGTTATGTATTGTTAGCTTTTTAATGGTAAAACTTTGTTACGTTTGCATTTATTTGTTGGTTCGATATACAAAAAACTTTTTTTAATTTTTTGTGTTATGTTTAGTCGAAATGATTCTCGAAATATGACAGATCAATTGATCAATAGATTAAAAGGTCATGGTGGAGGGGTGGGGAGGGGTTGATGGTTTGATTTTACTGATTTACTGATTTCTGCTTTCAAAATCTGTAAACTTATTACAATTATACTATACTATATTTTAAGTCATAGACACTATTTCTAAATGTTATATTTAAAAATAAAACTTTGTTATGTTTCCAGTTATTCGTTAGCCTGTATGATAATTACACGTGGTTATGATAAATTTTTGTTAAATATTACTGGGTCAATGTAATTAACGTTATAATGTTAGAGATATGCTTGGTAAAAGTATGAAAAGGTTATTTTGTATGGCATGCTAGTTACTTTACTGGTGTTAAGTTGGAACTTTGTTAAATTTTAACTGTTTATTCAGTGCCGTAAGTTGTGGCTAAGTTTGTCAGTGTACATTTCATTGTTCTTATGTTCATTATGGTGCGAGTGTGCATTTATATGTTGAAAACATTGTAATGTAGCATATATTTCCGCTAGTTAATATAAGAATCTTTTTTGTGCTATGTTTTATCCCGAAATGATACTCAGAAGATGCGAAGTAAATCAATGTGTTAATGTAAATTAACAATGATATGTTGTTTAAGAGATATGCTTGAATAGTGTGAATAAAGGTTCGTTTTGTACGCTGTGATAGGTACTTTAGTGTTGTTAAGTATGGAACTTGTTAATGTTAGTAGTTTTTTGTCGTAGGTGTGTTAGGGTTTGTTCCATTGTCATCTATATTCCTTAGTTCTGGTAGTGGTAATGTTGTTTTTAAATGTGAAACAATGTACGTTAGCATATATTCGTTGGTTAGTATAATAAAGAACTTATTTTGTCTATGTTTATCGAAATGGTGACTCGATATGTGACCTGAATCATTAGATCGAAGATCAAAGGATCATGGAGGGATGGTAGGGAGAGCGGAGGGGGACGGTGTTTTGGTTTATGGATTTACTGTTTACTGATTTACTGCTTTAAGTTCAGTAAAGTATTTCACTTTACTATTTTATCATAAAGACTCGCTTTCATTGTAATGAGTAGCATAAAACTTTTTTCAGCTTGTACTGTAATGGTTTGGATTAATTTATTATTATGTTTGCAGCTTTTTGCAGGGGATTATGAATAATTTTAGGTTAAGGCCTATGAATAAATTTTTGTTACTATTAACTGTGGTCTTTGTAAGATTCACGTTAATAGTTGATATATGCTTGAAAAAGTACGAATAGGTTACGTTTAGCATGCCATGTTTAGTTACTTTACTGGTTGTTAAGTGTGGAACTTGTTAATGGTTAACAGTTTATTTGTTGTAAGTTGTGTTAGGTTTGTGTTTGTACATTATTTCATAGTTCATGTAAGATATGTTAGCCTTTTATTGGATGTGGAAGGCTTTTTTTTACGTTAGGAGTATATCTCGTCTTTGAGCATGTAGGCTCGTATAATTAACGCATGTTGTGCATAACTTTTAGTTAACATATTACATGCTATATCAATAAATTAATCATTGTTATGCTTAGAGATATGCTTGAAAAGTGTGGATAGGTTACGTTTTTGTTTGTATGCACCGGTTTACTTTACTGTTGTTAAAGTGTGGAACTTGGTTTTGTTAGTATTTTAAATTCATGATTAAGTTAAATGAGCTTTATTTTCGTGCATTAATTTCTTAGTCAACTTGATGGCTAATGTTTGCTTTATGATGTGAAACTTTGTTACGTTAAGGCATACTATTGCATATATTCGCTGATAAAGAATTTGTTTTTATGTTATGGTTATAATCCAAAATGATACTCGAAAATGTGACTTGAATCAAATGATCATGATCAATAGTCACACACGGATGGAGGGTGTTGGATGGTACTTGATTTATCTGATTCCGTGGTGCTTTTAAGGGTTTGTAAAACAATGACCCAATTTTTGTAAAATTTGCCCTGAAGAAAAGTCAAAGACATAATAGGATCAATAGTGCAAATTAGGACTGGAGAGTGGCTTTGCATGGTAGGGTTTGATTCCTGATTACTGCTTATTCGGGTATGTACATGTACGATAACTATGTTTAGTAAAAAATTTGATTTGATAATAAAAATAGAATCAATGAAAAATGAAAATTCAAAAGGTAGATGATCAATAGATCATTAGATCAGGATGTCCAAGGGGGGGCTTTGATAACTGGTTGGTACTAGTGGTTTGATTACTGATTTACTGCTTTAGGGTATGTATAACATTACAAGACAATTATAGTAAAAATTTGACTTGAATCGCAATAGAGTCAAATCGATCACTTAGATAATTAGAGCATTAGGATACAACATAAGAGAGATTTAATTAGATTATTAGCATCATGATGGTCAGGGGGGCTTGGATTAGTGTTTTTCTCTCGTATATACATAGATGTTACTGATTTCGAGAGTATGTAAATAAGTAAACTTTTTGTAGTTATAGTCAACCATAAAACGATATGAAGAATTTTACTTTATCTATTTATCTTTTTATTTTTATAGGTTCTGAAGCCATTATTTTCGAAATCCTACCAGACCCCCGCATAACCTATATTATTTCGAGTTTGGGAATTTATATCGAATTTTTTATTAACTAAGGCTTTGCTCGCTCAAGCTTCCGCACAAGGGCGTAGCGCAAATTCCGTTGACCCTCCGGGGGTAGGTACCTCCTATATACTTCCGATATAGGGACTCTGTTTACCACTGTATTTTTTTGAGCTTAACCTCTATGATCTATATTTCCAAGTTTAGACTAATCGCTCTATTACTTCATATCGCAAGGGTGGATGCGACCAATCATGGCTGCATACACTACTTACGATCTAATATAAGCTTTCTTCGCCCGCCTCCTTTGCTTTCAATATAATGTCTCTCTTTAAAATTATTTCTAATTTTTTCTCATCCTCTTGCGATATTCTTTCTGATGATATTTTAGTTTTTATAATATACTACGAGTTATCGTTTTCGTTTTCGTTTTCTTTGTATATTGTAAATAAAAATATTTAAAGTGTTCTTTATAGTTTTCTCTCAAATACATTGGGGAAAGTTTATTGTTTTTAGATTCTGCGTTATTCTTTAAATTTCTACATCAAAAAGGTTCAGTCAGACGATATCTTATAACGTTCGGTTGAACTAAGTCTTATGGTGCATTTTTGTAGTTAGAGGAGTGAAGCGGTGCTGTAAAATTTCAACAGATTTATGTCTTACCATTTTATCTCTTGTGATTTAATCGTAGAATCATTCTACTCAAATATATGTGATAGATCCTTCTTTAAGCTTTAATAGTACATCTATTGATTATGTGTTATTTTTTGTTCTTTTCAAAAGTAAATTTTAAATCCACTGAGATCTTCTATTTTGGATTTGTAACTCTTGTATATTTTTCTTGCTTTAATAATTTACAAAGGTTGTTTCGTCTACTATTCGTATATTAAAAGCTGTATTCGAATGCTCATACGATGGAGCGTTTTCCAAATTACGGATAATTCATCTCTACTCTTAATGTGCTGTATATTTGACATAACGCGCAAACTCTATGACCCGATTTGGCTAAGTTGGCTCTAAAAGATGAATCCATAGATCGGACCCATTTTCTTTTCACAATTCTCTCTGTTTTAAAATCCACAAGTGCAATAGCCTTAAGAGCGCGCTTCTGGTGTTACAGATCCATATTAAGTATATAACAGGGTTCTTTCAGAAATGTCCTTCATTCCTATCCTGAGGAATGTAATTTTTCTCAATTTCTAACTAGTTTCATATAGTTTCAAGAATATACGGAAGAATTTCGTAGGAAAAGATTTAACACTCCATCGATATTTATATTTTTGTTCATCCGAAGAGTATGTTGTTCTAAGTATTTTATCCCCAAAGTGGATACTGTGTTTGAGTGTGTAAGTATCGGCATCAATGTTTCTCTGGCGTTACGATCCTCGTGTATCTCTAGACTTAGGGTGTTTATGTATTTTGAAATATCATGAGTCACGGTACCAGTCTACCTACTATAGGCCTTAAGGGTGGGTCCTCGGTGTTCTTATACCCTTTTTGTGTAGTCCCCTCAAGAGTGTACCTCTCTCGTCTGTAGATCCCAATTCCTTCTATTTTGTGTTCTCACTGTTAATGTCCGTTTTCTTTGCTAGCAAGCGATTAATGTTCTTCCTTTTAATAACTTCTTCGCTTTTGATCTTAATTCAGCCATGGTTTCGATTATTGTTATCATACGTAAGAATTTTAGTAGTGTTGTACGTATATTTTAAATGTATCTCTTTGTTCTCATGCGTTCTCTTACTCTTCGAATTCTAGATCTACCAAGATCAATCTTAATGTCCACTTCGCCTCCCTTATCTAAACAAATTTGAAAACCTGGGATTTTCTAGCTATCTATGTTTAAGGGATTAAAATACTCGTCTTCTCCTAAGCTAGAGCTGATAACTGCTCTTTAAAAGCTCTAAATACTCAATTAAATTATTATTATTATAATTATTAATATGGTTACTTTATTATATAATTATTATTACTATCTCATTAATAAATTTCTAAATTAAAAATCCTCAATAGGTGTGGATATTCCTTGCATTGATTGATTATTATATCTTATTTAAGTCATATAAGTTCATTTATTATTTCTTATATCTCATTGTATTGTTCATATTATGATTCTATTCTCTCAATTTATTATATATCTACTGTATATTATGTAAATCAAATTTTTAATTTATTATTATCTACAGAACTTTTGTACTTTACATTTACAGTTATGAAAGAATTAGAGAAGGTATAGGAGTGATATATATTATTATTATCTAATTAATTATAGATGTCTAATAAGTAATTAATTATCTGCTATGTACATATTATAGTAGATATGATTTATGTCCTAAAATATTATGTGCCTACTCTCCTCATTATTATTATTTTTTTCTGAATGTTATTATGTTATTATCTCCATTGAGATTATTCTTACTGGTGCCATTCTGTATTTATTATCAATGGCAATTACACTTATTATTATTATTTCTTCTTACTCTAACTCATTATTTTTATCATTATTAATTATTATTATTTTTTTTATTATTATTATTATCTATTGTTTATCTCTATCTATTGACCTAAGGTTATTATCCGAAACTCATAGATTCTTCTTCTATAAAATCTAGAGATTATTATTATTATCGTAAATTGTAGCTAAGATGCGTCGCATGCAGGAATTGCAACAGATAATCTTATAGATAATTTTAATTAATTAATTAGCCGATCATATTAATTGTATTCACTAATATGTGTTTTCTTTTTTCCACCATTATTATTATTATTATTAATTGACTGTAAAAGTTAGTGGTTGTAGGAGTAGTTTAGTGATAAAAATCAATGGTAACAAAACGTTTACGAACACTCAAAGTAACTCATCTAATTAATTAAATTATGTTTTTAATCAAGTATTAGAATCATTCCCATTTCTATGTATTAATTATCATTAATTATTATGTTAATCGTTTTGTCGATTAAGCTATTATTTCACAATACATTGTGAACTTTCAATTCATTGTTGAATAATTTCAATAAATACGTTTTCTACTTTCAATACATGTTTTGTCTACTTTTAATGATACATTTTCTACTTTCTATTGTCTGGTTAACCTTATCATTTTAATAATATATTATCTTAGTTTCTAGTATATCATTAATTCTACTCTTATATCTTACCCTAACTATTTTATGTAGTATATAATACTCCAAGTTTATCTTGTTTATCTTATCATAAAGAAGTGACATTATCTCATATTTAATTTTGTATTTTAGTTACAGCTAATACTATGGTAACTTATATAATTAATTGCAAGGATGTAACTTATTTATGTTATTTTAGTTTTTGGTGTATTTATAATTTTTTATATTAGATACCTAGTAATATTAATAATCATAGAGATTGGTCTAAATACTTATCTTTTGCTAGTTTGTAAATTGTATGTACTTTAACTACAGATATGTAACTCACTGACCCATGGTGGTTAGATTATTATTTCAACCATTAAGTATATATAATATCAGTGATGTGTGGCTCCCCCAATATTGGCTCGACCCTCTCGTGTATGGTGGGTTACTCTCGCTTAGTCGCTCTTTGAATGCTCGCATCCTCCAACCCGAGAACCCTACTCTTGTACAGTTCACTTGTATGGTTTCACCTCCACCTGATTACTCTAGCCGTCCATTCATACCCCTATCTTACGACACGTCACGCCGCAAACTCCCTTCATCAATTTACCATCTATTTTCCCATTGGTCGTTTACCTCCCTGACCGGTTCACTTCTATCACTGCCAGAGCTGCCAATGGCTAATAATCTGCGCGGTTATCTCTCTTCAATCTCAATCCTTCTGATTAGTTGATCCATTCCATATATAATTACTATCCAGTTTTGATTGTCATCTTGATCAATAATCTACATCGTAACTATACGTCACTACTTACGAAACTCTATACCTAATACATCTCATACTCCTTATTCATATATCAGAATTCCTATATATATATATCTACCTTTACTTATCTATCTAAGCTCATTCTATCTGTCTTAAATATCATATATACCTACTAAAACTTAAACTATAACGCTATATTACAATCATAACTCATATATATATAAAATTTTAAGGTAAGCCCCGCTCATCGGCTCCTCCGCCACCACGATCTTAATCCCTTGTTTCTAAAGTTGTCAGTGTCCCGACTCCGACCCCACAAAGTACCGGGTTCAGCAAATCGTGTATAAATAACAGTGTTTTAACCTGGTCTCGTCACATGTCTTTTCTCAGCAGGGATCAAGAACTGATCAACTCCTCTAGAGTTGTTCATTATTCTTTCCTCTTTCACCCTCCATCATTCCACTGCTGTTTTACCGTAACTCCCAAATACTTAAAGTTCCGCGCATCTTTTATTCTTTCCCGACCGATCTCTATGTTTAAGTTCTCTCCTCCCCTTAGCTATCTTCATTACTTCAGTCTTGCTCATATTCATCTTTCAATCCCCTCCGTAGCAGCACCTCCTCACATCTGATCAGTACTCTCTGTAACGTCTTCCTGTCTCTTGGCAACCAGAGCAATATCGTC
>JABUQX010109079.1:0-19270 GCA_015478945.1 Trachelipus rathkii
TCCGGGAATTATTGGGTTCTTGTCTTAATATGGCATAGTAGTTCTGCATTCATAAATTTTATACATACTAACTTTTTGACCCAGATGGTCCAAGAACCAACAAGATACGATGCACTACTAGACTTAATATTAACTAACGATGAAAGTATGGTGGATGAAGTTAGAGTTGAGGAGAATTTAGGACTTGGTGACCATAATATAATTAGATTAAATATGAATGTAATATCTGGGCCCAAATTGCAAGTTAATAAGGAAAAGATCTTAGATTTCCGAAATGCGATTTTACCAATTTCGAGACATGCTTAGTAAACTAACTGGGATAAAGAGTTTAAAGACAAAACTGTTTTTATCATGTGGGAACATTTTAAAGCAATATTTTAACAGAATATTCAGTCAGTAGGTTTTAAAGATAAACCCATTAGGTGGCAAGAGAAAAACCTGTTTGGTGGAATAGAGAGATAAGAGAGAAATTTAATGAAAAGCAGATGTTTTATAATATTCAAAGGTAGTAATAGGGAAGATGATTTAGAAAATAATAGGACAAATAGGAAATGACTTACCAATCAATAAGAAAGGCAAAGAGAGGGGCAGAAATATTAGCAGGATAGTAATAAGAATCTGAAGAAGTTTTTTAGATTTGTAATAATTAGAGTAAGAATAGGACGATTGGTCCAATTTAAAAATTGGATGAAAATTTAAGGAGTTCAGATAAGGAAATGGTCAACATATTTTCAATGCTTATTTTGCTTCAGTGTTTACTGAGGAAAGATTAGATAATAGTTGGAGACTAATAGTTCTGTATGGCATGTAACAAATAGACTTACAGAAATTGAATTTGATGTAAAAGATATAAAACGTTTATTAGATCATATTGACCCAAGCAAAGCTGCAGGCCCTGATGGTATATATGGTAGAATTCTGAAAGAGGGTAGTACAAGCATTGCAAAGGCACTGTATTTGATTTTTTGGTGAGGTACCAGATGACTGGAAAATGGCCTATGTTGTGCCTCTTTATAAGAAAGGTAGTAAGGAAGATTTGGGAAATTATAGGCCAGTTAGCTTAACATCTCTGGTTGTAAAGGTTCTGGAAAGTTAATGAAAGTTCATATAGAGAAATATTTAGAAGTTAACAATTGTATGCCTCCCAGCACGGTTTCAGAAAAGGGTAGGGTCATGTCAGACAACCTTTTAGAATTTATGGAATACATTACTGACTGCATCGACCGAGGAGATCCAGTTGATAATTTGTATATTTAGACTTTAGTAAAGCTTTTGATAAGGTTCCCCACATAAGGCTGATGAAAAAGTTATTGCAATGTGGTATAGGTGGAGTGGTACATGGTTGGATTAAAGAGTGGTTGTGGAATAGAAAACAGTGTGTACAACTAAATGGGATAATATCAATGGAATAGTGAAGAGTGGTGTCCCACAGGGTTCAGTGCTGGGGCCACTATTGTTCCTCATATATATAAATGATTTTAGACTGCAGGGACTTAAATGCAAGGTTTTTCTAAGTTTGCAGATGATACAAAGTGGCACCTCAGTTAGGAATCCGTGAAGGATGCATAAATTCAAAATGATCTTGATAACTTCTTGGGTGGGCAGATAAGTGGCAAATGAAATTTTTAATAGTAAAAAGTGTAAGGTTCTTCACCTAGGGTTTCTCAAATAAAGTTTTAACTACGATTGAATGGGGATTGGCTTGAGTCTGTGGACCAAGAAAAAGATTTAGGTGTGATTATAAGCAGTACTTTGAAAGTAGCTTAATCAGTGTTTGGAAGCTAGAAATAAGCTAATAAGAATGCTGGGCATAATAAATCGCATGTTGTTTTACAAGAGCAAAGAAAGTAATAAATAAACTGTAAAAGCTATGTTAGGCCAGTAATAGAGTATGTGCACAAGTTTGGGCGCCTTATTTAAGAAAAGACCTAATATGCTAGAGAGAGTGCAACGTAAGAGCAACAAGGATGATTTCTGGGTTGGAGGGTAAGAATGCATGAGGAGAGGCTGAAGGAGTTATGAAAAGGTTTTCTGTAGAAAGGCGATTTTACAGAGGGCATGAATACAAGTCTACAAAATATATTGATAATATTTTTAAGAGAATCATAAAATTTTTATATGGTTATGGTTTGACTCAGGGGGCATAAATAAGAAAATTAGAAGAAAGCATGCCATCCTTGATATAAGAAAGCATGCATTCATAATAGGGTTGTTAAATTTGGAATAGTCTGCCAGAGGAGGTGTTGAGTGTGACTCGATTGCAACATTTAAGAAAGGGTTAGATTCGTTTATGGATGGGTTGGGAATCATATAATATATTGACGACCAAATTGGCGGGTTTTTTAGTTGTGATCACTTTAAGTTAGATGGCATGTGTGACCATAACTTAGTTATTAATGCATGTGATGGTTTGGGTATCATTTTATATATCATCTAGTTTTGACTAAGCAAAATTGGTGGATTTGTAGTTGCAAGAATTTGATATGCCCTATTGTGATATGTGATTTTGCATGTGAGCATGTATGCGTAGTGGGTTGAGGACTGTGAGAGTATCGTATGGCCCATGTGGGTTTTTACTGTCTCTATATTCTTAATGTCTTAATGTCTTAAGGCGATATTTATTTATTTATAATTTTTTTATAATTATAATTAATTATAATAATTATAATTTATAATTTTATATATATATATATATATATTTTGACAGATATACATATATACAAAGATTGGTTTCAATTACAATACTCAAAGGGGGAATGTTACAAATGACATTCTTTACAACAAGAATCGCTTCGTGACGACTCCTGAAAAATGCAAAATTTCACGCTATGTTGTTTGAAAAGGTTTGTTAATTTTTGATCTTTCTTTCTTATTTTTAACTTTTTATTTTCTTCTGTCTTTATAATATGGTGTATATAATCAAAACCCTTTTTCCTTTTAACAAAAAAAACTTTTGTAATTTAAAAAGGAAAGTTCCCTTTGCTTAAATCTTTATTATAAATAAACGATTTTTTTCTTGACAAAATTTCGAGTACTAGAAAGTTTGACCGACAATTATAATACATTATATTTAAATTTTATTTAAAAAATGTTTTTTACTTTTTAATGACGATACAATAATATTATATTTATGTTTCTTTAAGCGTATATTATTTTAATGACAATTTTAGTATTTAAATTTTGATATTTTTCTACATTTTATTTTCCTATTTTCAATTTAACATTTTTGGCTTTATTTTTATTTTTATCTTTATTTTTCCAAGATTTGCCGTTTTAACTTTTTTGAGCTTAAATTCGCAAACTCTATAATTAAGATTTTTTTTTTCCAAATTTGGGAGTTTTACTTTTTTTGGTTTAAATTCGCAAAATCTGTCTTAAATAAGATTTTTTTCATTCAAAATGTACGAGTTTAATGTTTGTAATGGTAAAAAATTAAAAAAAAATCAGTCTACATGGCATTGTTTTTCTATGAGGTATTGACAATATTATATTTTTTATTTCTTCACCAAAAAAAAGAGGTAGAAGAAAAGTTTCAAAAAACTCGTAGATTCCCTCCAATCTACACTTAACTGGACTCCCCTAAATTTTAAGTTTGAAAGCAAAAACGGCGATCCTGAAAGATGTCCCAGCGCGAATATTACAAGTTTTAGCGATAGAAGCAAACTTGCAACAATCATGGGCTAGACGGTTAGTTCAGGATCTTACGGACTAATCTATAAAAAAATACCAAAACATTATATAAAAGCTCGTGGGTCCACGACGATCAGATTCAAATTGCTCTAACTGGAGCAATCAAAAAGGAAGAGACTGAGTTATATATAATGTTAAGATATTTATCAAAAATTGAATAAAACGAATCAAAAAAACTGAAGCCTTTTTTCTATACACCTGCAAGGAGTGAAGGTGACCAAATGGTCGTTAGTGGGAATTTCTATCGATTTGTCCAGAAGGCTTGACATGAATATATTACCTACGTAGAATTTTCCTAAGAACGCTACTTATAAAGAAGGAAGATTTTTTCATATTTTTTGCCTCTCTGAAACAACAAGTCCTCTGCCCCTACGAATTTAGCATGTCACTACTTTCCTTTGATAGTGGGAATGCTCTAAAGAAGGAGATTGAGAAACCGTCTAAAAAGGATTGGGCCTCGTGCAAAATTTTAATACTACTTTATTACTGCATTTTTCTAAAAAAATGAATCTTGTAGAACTCTTCACTGTTGGAACTCGGATCAATGCAAACTAAATGGGACAGAGTTCTTGTTGATCAAGCAGCAAATTAATAATAAGTGAGACGTCGATCGCAATCGCTGCTTTTATACTCGATGGAGAAATTGTCGAAGCGGTTGGCAATCAGTAATTTCTCAAAAAAAAGCATTTAATTTAAATTACTAATGCTAAGATGTAATTTAATATTAAAAAAAGAATTTAAAACTATACTTACATTAGCCACTTATTGAATAAATCAATATGGATTTGCTGTGAAAATTACTGAAAGTTTATAATGGCAGCCTTTAGCAAGCATTTGATCAGGTGCATAGCCCCCTGAATGCTATGAAGGATAGGAAGAGGGTGGCCCAGATGGCATTTCCTCCCAAGTTTTGAGGTTAGTGTGCTTCGCCATGCAATCCGCACCTCCGTTTAACTATACCCCTATTGTCTCAATACTAGGCACTTTTCCCTCAGTGTTGGCAGCTCGCACATGTCCAACCTATTCGGAAAAAAGGAAGCCGCTCTAATCTTTCTAACTATTGCTCCCTCTCACTTGTATTCTATCAAGATCTTTGAAAGTCTTTCTCAAATACTCTCACTTCTTATGATTAATCTGGAAACCTCATTCCTTCTTTCCGATAGCCAGTACGGCTTTCAACGCTTGAGGTTCTTCTGGCGATGTACTTTTTTCCTATCTAACCGATTATGGTTTTCAGCTTTCCGGAACTACGGAGAGACTTGCGTGTGGCGCTTGACATATCAAAAGCATTTGACTGAGTAATGGCAGGCGTCACTGCTCTCCAAGCTTCCCTCCTTTTGGGTTTCTTCTTTCTCTTGCTTAATTATGTTCTAGCTTTCTTTTCAAATCTCTAAATCACTTTATTCCTATTTTATTAATGATCTTCTCACCTGCACATCTAACTCTATCCATTCATATACCGATGACTCGACCCTTCATTCTTCATCTCATTTCAGTTCTGCTTCCTTTTTTACTTCTAGAATTGCATCTCATCTTAATCTTTCCTATTCTATTCTCGCTGATCTGGATTAGAATTTCGTGAAATCAAATTCTTTAAAAACCCACTTCTGTAAATCTCCTTCTCTAAAACGCATTCCAACTTTACTATCTCTTTCGACGGTTCTCTCGTCTCTCTGTTGACAATATACATCCTTGCCTTAAACATAAACAAAAAAATGTCTTGCAACCTCATGTGTCACACTGTTGCTAGGGCGCTCAAGAAACTGGGAGTTTCTTGTTTAGAACTGTGGAGACTTTTTTTTTTCTCTTCTCAGTTGCTCCAGCTATACAAGGGTCTCATCCGCCCTTGTATGGAGTCCTGCTTTCATATCTGGGGGGGGGGGGAGGCGCTCTGGTTTCATCCGGCTTTTGGATAGGGTCGAGTCAAAGGCCAAAAGGCTTATAAACTGTTCTGTTGGTGCCTTATCTCTCTATCCTATAGGCACCCCAGCGGCAAGTGCTCGAGGAACATATCATTTGTGTACACCGACCTTACAACAGCCTCAATGCACAAGGAGTGCTTGTATCTTGCCGCAAGTTTTTGTGTTGATATTGGGTAACTCCAGGCTAGTTCGCTGTGGTGCTTCATTCTTTCTCGCCACCTCTGTTATGTGGATCTCTTCCATCTTCTGTATGTCCTGCTGAATTTAATCTCCCTCACTTTAAAGCCTGCATCTGTGCTCATCTGCGTATTTGCACTAGAGGGTGAACTTTTGAGCGTAACTACAGAGGCACCACACCTTGATAGGGCTCTTGACTGTGAGGGAATGGTGCAACTGTAAAAAAAAATCTTAGGGTTGGCAGATATGTTGGCCAATGAACTAAATCCGCTATATACAAACCCCATCCAAACATCATTCAGATGTATCCCAGAAAATCGCACTCTTCACCATTACCCTCAGATGGACCATATGTCCGCAACGCACACAACACTTTTACCTTTCAAACTTAAATTTAACCTTAGAATTCTAGCAACTCACATCACACAAAATTCTACCATAAGCTCTCTACACAGAGTCACTCTCAGAATTCGCCTATGCGCTGCAACTTTTTCGCCGCCGTGGCTGTTTGCTAATTTATTTGCAAAGTAACTTTAGTGCGATAATAAAAGGCATGTTTTTATAAGGAAGAAAAGCACATTTATTAATTTTTGTAATAAAACCGTAAACTAATATCTACACGTCCCCTTCCTCCTCCATGTCCTTGTGGTCATGTTTTCCCCCAGGAGGTTTAGCCACAAGCGCTGAAGAAGTTGAAAATTTTCAGAGCCATAGTTTGCAATTTATTTCATCTAGTTTGCCAATTTATTTGTAAGTTAAGAACTACTGAAACTAGTTATAGATATATATATATATATATAATTATATATATATTATTATATATATATATATATATATTATATATATTATTATATATTTATATATATATATATTATATTATATATATATATAAATATATATTATATATATATATTACGTATAATATATATATATAATTTAAATATATATATATACTATATATATATATATATATATATTATATATATATATATATCTTATATATTTATTTGTACACAGTTTACAGCTGGTTTTTAGAATGAAACAAGTTTGCCACGCTTCTAAATAAGTTCTAACTTTTAGGGGTAAAAAAATGCTTTTTGTTTCTGTTCATAGGCGCGGCTATAGGCACAAGAGAATTGGCTTGTGAGCCTTTGCTTAGTCCCGCTTTTTAAAAATTTGTTGCCCTATGCGCCTACAATTTGATGTGCGCCATAGCGCATGGCGAAACTCGTGGGCAAATGCCTCAGCTCTGATATAGCCTATTATATAATATATATATATATATAATAATATATATATTATATATATATATTATATATATAATATATTATATATATATATAATATATATATATAATGGCAACCCGGTCCTTTCCTTTTGCTTTTATTATTCCTGGACACAGCGTAGGATCGTTGGAATCTTATGGCCTAGAATCAAGATCTTCTGAGAGCTCTGGGAGAAACGAGTTTTTGAGGCCTAATGGAAAGAAAGATGCTAGTCTACTGAAAGGCGAAAACCCTACCTGAGAGTGTATAACTCGAGGACTGGCGTCTGAAACCATTGCACCGAGAATAGTCTTCTAGAGTGCTCTAAGGATTAAGAGTTTCGGGCCAGAAGAAGAAGATGCTGGACCAACTGACAGGGCGAAAAGCCCTTCCTGGGAGTTTTTAGAGATTAGAGATTATATATATATATATTATATATATCATATATATATATTATATATATATATATATATTAATATATATATATATATATATATATATATATATATATATAAAAAAAAATCTTATGGGAGTTTTAACAACTTTGAGAGGCTTTAACTTTTTTTCCTAAAGAGACTGCCATGTTTGGTTTTTTTATTCTTCATTATTAATTTTTTTTAGCATATCCTGAGTTTTATAAAAATAAGGGGTGAAGCCCCTCTGCGCAACTATTACCAAAATCTGTTTAGAGGCTCTTATTATAAATGATAACCAGGTTATCATTTTCCTGTAAGAATTAAATAAGGGCTTTGTTACTGAAGCACACTTGATATGCAACCACTCTCAACACACACATCGCATCCTACCCACTTAATGTTTTCAACATATAGTTTTTTTATTTGCTACTTCTACGGTCTCTCTTGCATATATTTCACACTTAGCTCTATTTCCCAAGTACTTTTCCTATATCATCTATGTAAATATTTATAATTGGTAATAAGTAGTGCAGAGGGGTGTCACCCCCAAATTTTTATAAAAATCATAGGATATATATACTCTAAAAAAAATAATAATTAAGGATAAATAAAATAAAATAAACATTGTGGTCTCTTAAAGAAAAAAAAGTTACAGCCTCTCAAAGTTGTTAAAACTCTCATAGACTTTTCATTTTTGATCTGTATAGGTTATATAGTTGTCTCATTTCAGGCTCTCGTTGTTCAGGTTATGATGTTTTGTTAGGTATACACAGAGAAAATCTATATATAGTGTCAGGCGGGGTGACCGGGCCCACCTTTTTTAGAAGGGTGATTCAGTCCACTATAAATAAAAAAAATAAAAAATTTTCTCATTCAATAGCCACACAGTGGTAGGCCTACTACAAGTTTTATTTAGATTATCTTTAATTATAGAGTTTTTATATTTGTAAAAAATATAATAGGGTACCGTTAAAATGCCCTTAAATAAAATTTCACTTTTGAAAAATGTGAGTTTTTTTTACTTTGTTATAAAATGTAAAGTTGCAGACAGATTTTAATTATTTTTTCAATGTATACAGTTGAGTATATTAGCTTTAAACTGGCAAAGTAAATTTTTGTTCCAAACAGGCATAGTGGTTTAAATCACTGGGCTAACTTACCCCCGATCCACCCCACCATAAAAAATGATGATGGGGTGAATTGGGCCACCATTGTTATTTTTATTTTATGAATTATTAATGACATTTTTATTACATAGCGTCGGGCGGGGTGACTCGGACCACCTTAGGCATAACTTGGTCTCCCGACTCTCCCCTAATGCACTTTTTGGATTTTTTTTTTTTTTGTAAATCACGGCCCTATAGTCGGTCATAAACACACAAAAAAATAATAATGTAATTCTAATAATAAAAGTTTTATTAAAGTTTGAATAACGCTGAGTCAGCCTGACCGTGGAGGGGTGAAGCGGACCACCATTGAGGGGTGACTCGGACCATCTGTTTAAATTCGTCTTTTACGTATAAATTCAATTTTATATTTTAATATTTACTTAATATAATAATTATTTATCATTAAAATTCGTAATAAGTAATAAAAATATCAATAATGATAAATAAAATAAGAATAAAAATAAGGTGGTCTGATTCACCCCTCTCCGCTCAAAAATTTTGACACTTTTTTGAATTCGTATTTTTTTTATTAAAATTTCATTATTTTTAAAAAATTTCACTTAATATAAGTAACTTTTTATTATATTTAAATTAATTATACGTAATAAAAATGTCAATAATAATACGTAAAATACGAAAAACAATGGTGGTCCGAGCCACCCCTCCATCAATTTTTACGGCGGGGTGAATCGGACCAAGTTAGGCCCCGTTTTTTTTGCCACTAATACTGTTTGGATCAAAAATTTACTTTGCCAGTTTAAAGCTAATATACTCGAGTGTATCCACTGAAAAAAATTAAAATCCATCCACAATTTTTCATTTTATAACGAAGTTAAAAAAACTCACATTTTTCAAAAGTGAAATTCTATTGAAGGACATTTTGTACCCTAAAAAATTTTACATTGACATTTTTTAACCAATAATAAAGTCGTTCTAGAATTAAAGATGATCTAAATAAAACTTGTAGTACTACCGCGTGGCTATTAAATGAGCGAAAAAAATTTATTTTTTTTTATTATTTTTTATTTTATTTAGAGTGGACCGAATCACCCCTCCTAAAGAGGCGGGCCCGGTCACCCCGCCCGACGCTATAGCTAATTTTAATATAATAAACAGTTACTTAAATTAGGTAAAAATTAAAATAAAAAATGAAATTTATATGAAAAATATGAATTGCAAAAAGTGTCAAAATTTTTCCCATGAATGGGGTAAATTGGGTCACCACGTTTTTATTCTTATTTTATGTATCATTATTGACATTTTAATTACTTATTCCTAATTTTAATATAATATTAGATTTAAATACAGATATTTTGCTAAATTTTTAATATTTTCATCAATGGATTATTTGAGTAAATTAAAATATAAAATTGAATTTATATATAAAAAGAGGAATTGTAAACAGATGGCCCAATTCACCCCACAATGGTGGCCCAATTCACCCCTCAATTGTGGTCCGATTCACCCCTTCAAGGTGAGTCTAAATGAGCTTTATTTAAACTTTAATAAAACTATTATTATTAGAATTACATTATTATTTTTTGTGTGCTTATGACCTACTATAAGGCCTTGATTTTCATTAAAAAAAATTACAAAAAAGTGTATAAGGGAAAGTGGGGAAGTTATACCTAAAATGCCCCATGTCACCCCGCCTGACGCTATTTACTTAACAAATCTTATAACCTGAATTAGGATGGCCCAAAACGAGCACGAGGCCCAGTTTTTTTGTAATAGTAGTGCAGAGGGTGTCATCCCCCATTTTATAAAAAGCATAGGATATACTCTAAAAAGAATAATAAAGAAAATGAAAATGAAAATCATTGCTCTCTTTAAGAAAAAGTACAGCTTTCAAAGTTTTTTAAAAATTCTATACAGGATTGTAAAAAAAAAAAAAAAAAAATTAAAAATAAAAAAAAAATTTAAAAATAAAAATAAAACCTTTAAAAAAAAAAAAAAAATTTAAGTCCTTAGGAAAAATTAATTCTCAAAGTTATAAAATTTTTATGTAGGCTATTTTTAAAAAAAATTGTGGGCCTTGTGCTCGTTTTAGGGCCACTCTAGTTCAGGTTATGATAAGATTTGTTATTCTACAAAGAATTTTCTCTGTGTATACCTAACAAAACTTATCATAACCTGACTAAGATGAAACCTAACCTGGGATGGATCAAAAAAGGAAAAGTCTATGGGAGTTTTAACAACTTTGCGAGGCTGTTAACTTTTTTTCATAAAGAGAGCAACGATTTTCATTATTCTTCATTGTTATTTTTTTTTAGGAGAATACCCTGTGAATTTCATAAAAATCTGGGTAACACCCCTCTGCACTACTATTACCAATTTTTTTTATAAACTTATGGGAAAATTTTAAACTTTGAGAGGCTGTATCTCTTTTTCCTAAAGACTTAATTCATTTTTGAAGCTTCATTATTATTTTATTAGAGTATATCCTGTGATTTTAATTTTTTTTTTTTATATAATCCTATGGGATTTTTAACAACTTCATGAGGCTTTCTTTTTTTGGTAATTATCTAGTATTGGTGACTCCAGTTCACGTACATAGTATATTAAAATTATAAACATTTCATTTACAAAAATGGTTTTAAAAAATTATTTGAAGTTTTTTTTACGGATTTTCGTGTATTTTACGCATATATTTTAAAAAAAAATAACGTTCCGAAAATTTTAAACGGCTAATTTTCTCGTTTTTTTAGGGGTATCGCTATCGATGCTTTGTTTCGATTTTTTTATACATCGATTGCATTTTAATATTTATAATATTTTTTATGTATATTAAAAAAAAAAAAAAAAAAAATTCGCAAACGAATTTTGTAATAATAAAATAATAATAAAATAAAATAATAATAAAGTAATAATAAAATAATTTTTCCTATAATAACCGCAATATATATAATATAATCATATATATATTATAATATATATATAATATATATATATATATATATATATATATATATATATATATATATATATATATATAATAATTATTGTGACCAGTGAAAAATTTTTTACTGAGTTATGCTTGAAACAAGCTGCGTGGTCGGTATTAGATAGACTCGTGCCGATTTCGTGAGGCGATTGAGTCTATATCATAATATATATATACTATATATATATATATATTATATATTATTATATATTATAGTTATATATGGTATCACTGGCCCACTTAGGGGGCCTTCGAGCCGACGGGGAAACAGGGATGGGGGGACGTTTTCAATACTCCGTAGGGGAGGGGCGGAGGGGGCGGAGGAACCAAATACCAAAGAGCGGGGTTCCGGAGACCCTCCCCAGAGGGGGGCGGAAATAGTCCTCCCCTTTTGTCTTCCCGGAAGGCCGGAGCCCGACTCCTGCTATCGGGGCGGTCTACCTTGGGGTACCCATTAGTTTAAAAAAATTATTTAAAAAAAAAAAAAAAACTAATGGGTACCGCAAAGGTAGACCGCCCCGATGGCAGAAGTCGGGTCTCTCGGCCTTCCGGGGAACAGAAAGGGTAGGACTATTTCCCCCTCCGGGAGGGTCTCCGGAGACCCCGCTCTTTGGTATTTGGTGTCGCGGGGGTTCCTCCGCCCCTCCGCTTCAGGGGTATGGAAAACGTCCCCCCATCTGTTCCCCGACGGCTCGAGCCCCTAATGGGCCGTGATATTATATTTATATTTATATAATATATATATATATAATATATATATATATAAATATAGTATATATTATTATATATATATATATATATATATATATATGTGTGTGTGTGGTGTGTGTCAAAATTTTCGTATTGTGGTGATTTAATTTCGTCTTTTTTTTTTCTAGGGCATATCTAGTCTTTCTTTAAATAAGCGGCCCAAACTTGTGGACAATACTCTATTACTGGCCTAACATAGCTATTATACAGTTTTTACTTATTACTTCCTTGCTCTTGTAAAAACATTGCGATTTATTATTATGCCCAGCATCTAATTAGCTTTAATTTCAGCTTCAAACACTGAACTGATTAGCTACTTTCAAATAACTGCTTATAATCACACCTAAATCTTATTTTTGGTCCACAGACTCAAGCCGAATCCCATTCATATCATGTTTAAAACTTTATTTGAGTAACTAGGTGAAGAACCTACCTTTTTATATTAAAATTCATCTTTAAAATGTAGAGGCTGCCCACCCAAGAAGTTTATCAGATCATTTTGAATCTTTTATGCAATCCTTCACTATTCCTAACTGAGGTGGCCACTTAGTATCATCTGCAAACTTGAAACCTTGCATTTAAGTCCTGGTCTAAATCATTTATATATTGAGGAACAATAGTGGTCCCAGCAACTGAATCCCTGTGGGACAACACTCTTCACTATTTACCATGATGATTTATTCCTTTTGTTGTACACACTGTTTTTCTATTTGACAACCACTTTAATCAAACCATGTACCACTCCACCTTATACCACATTGCAATAACTTTTCATCAGCCTTATTGTGGGGAACCTTATCAAAAGCTTACTAAAGTCTAAATATCAATTATCAACGGATCTCCCTCCGGTCAATGCAGTCAGTAATGATTTCCATAAATTCTAAAAGGTTTTCTGACATGACCTACCCTTTTCTGAAACCGTGCTGGGAAGTCATACAATACCTTGTTATCTTTCTAAATATTTCTCTATATGACCTTCAGTAACTTTTCCAGAACTTTACAACCAGAGATGTTAAGCTAACTGCCTATAATTTCCAAATTCTTCCTTACTCACCTCTTCTTATAAAATAGGCACAAAATATGCCATTTTCCAGTCATCTGGTACCTCACCAAATGCTATAGAATCGCTTAAAAAATCAAATACAGTCCTTTGCAATGCTGGTGCTACCTCTTTCAGATTTCTACCATATATATCATCAGGGCCTGCAGCTTTTATTGGATCAATATGAGTGATGTTGGTGTTTTATATCTTTTTTATATTTATAAATTTTCCTGTAAGTCTATTTGTTACATGCATACAAGAACTATTAGCCTAAACTATTATCTAATCTTTTCTCAGTAAACACTGAGGCAAAATAAGCATTGAAAATTTTGACCATTTCCTTATCTGAACTCACGAAATTTTCATCAATTTTAATTGACCAATTGCTATTCTTATTTTAAATTTATAAAAAAGCTAAACACTTCTTCAGATTCTTATTACTATTCCTTGCTAAATTAATTTCTGCCTCTCTTTTTGCCTTCTTATTGACTGGTTAAAGTTCATTTCTATTTTCCTATAATTTTCTATAATTCATCTCTCGCCCTATTATCTACCTTTTGCATATGTTTAAAACATCTAACGCTTTTTCATTAATTCTCTCTTATCTCTCTATTCCACCAACGGTTTTCTCTTTGCCACCCTAATGGGTTTAACTTTTCAACATAACTGCTGAATATTTGTTAAATTTGCTTAAAAACTGTTCCGGCAACATGATAAACAGTTTTGTTCTTTAAAACTCTATCCAGTTAGTTGTACTTTTTAATAATTTATATTTATATTATAGTTTAGTTTCTTTTATTTATTAGTAGCGTTGGTAGAGCCTCTTATATTTTATTAATAATAATAATTCACTTTATTTATTACTTTAATTATGAATTATTATTCCTATTTATTTTATTTTTATTTATAAGGGCGTGGCATAGCCTTAAACATCGACGCCATTGTACTAACTTTTATTTTTTATTTATATTTATACAAGGTCGTGGCAATGGACTAACTCGGCCCACTTAACATAAACGTTTTATTTAAGAACTTTTGTATTTAAAACATAGATTATTATAATAGATAAAAATAATAAGTAAATGTTCATATGGATATATATAAAATAAAATTATGTAATAAAAATATATAAATATGGTAAGACAGCTGCATACATTGTCCTCTCTGACCATGGTTATGGGCAACTGTTGAAAGAATCAGTAACTAACCGTGCCCAATGACAAACTTTTTAAAACTATTTCGTAGTTGGAATTTTAAAAAAAATATTAAGTAATATATATTATATATTATATATATATATATGTATATATGTATATATTGATCTAAATTAGAGCATATATATTTATATATATATAGTAATAATATATATATACTATATATATATATATATTATATATGATTATATATATATATAATAATATTAACTATTCTATTATTTATATATATTCTATATATATTGTAAATATCTAGTATTGATATAACTCAAACTGAGGATCTGTAAACACCTGGGAACCTCCTTCCTAATAAATCTTCCCTTGCTCAATCAACCCTGAACACTCTATTCGCAACCCCTCCTGTAGTTCCAACCACCCCCTCCGCTTCTCGGACTTCCAGATCCTCTGCTCAAGCCCAGATGATACTGACTGGAAAATACTCAAGTCCATTTTTATCAAACAAACCATTCTTTAAATGCTGCTCACTCTTCTACTCCCCTGCTCCTCTCTCTCTCTCCTATATATCTATTAATATATATATATATATTTATATATATTGAAATTGCTTGCAATATATATATATATATATATATATATATATATATATATATATATATATATATGGTATCGTTGTAGTTGCCAGAATTGTAAGGTTTTAGTACCTCGTACGTTTATTACTGTTGCTTGAGAATTCGCATATAATAATTTTGAAGTTTATTTAAATTTATGTGGTTGCATTTTTCAATTTTTATTAAATTAAGATCTTTTTCTTTTTGGAAATTTGAACAGTTTTTTAACAATTTTTTGAAAGAACTATTATAATCAGTTGACATATTTTGCATATTTACAGCTTTATGTTTGGCTACGGATGGATAATGTTATAGCCTATAATATTTTAATTAGCTATGTGATTGATAGTTTTATATTTTTATTTATAGTAAATAAATAATAAGAAAATAAGAAACAATTTGTGTTTGGAGTTATACAAACGAATTGAATAATCAATTTCATATAATAAAATTATAAAAGGTATAATAAATATAGTTTTTATTTTGCCCACAAGTTTTGTTTGTATAAATTTTTTCAAGAATTTGTAACATTTTAGATAATAAATTTAAAACTAGATTGCCATTTGAAAGTAAATTGAATGAGATTTGGTTATTGTTAGGGTATCCTGTGACTCGAAAATTTTTCATTGTTTGGATTCTAGAATATATGCATACCTAGATATTTGATATAATTGGATTATTATTAGTTATTAATTATATTAGAAATAAAGAGACAGTAAGAAGTCACATGGGCCTATTGAGGCTGTCCCAGTCAAGCCAATAGAACCAACCACTAAACATGCTCCTGCACTTCCACAAAGCACTATAGGGCTTGTCAATTACTTGCATAGTATACACAAACTCTATGACTAGACACTAGTAGAAAGAAAGTAAGAAACTATAGCTAAAGTATATGCTAGCCACACTACTTTGTCAGTAGTCATGACATCCAGTTTGACCTTAATAATTACTGTAACCAAAAACCCGAAAATAAGGCTTAGTTAAAATATACTATATGATACCCAAATCATCCTTATACCTATCTAATACTTTTTTTAAATATTGCAATCTAGTATTACCCACTCAACCTCCTGTGGCAAACCATTCCAAAAATTAACAACCCTATTACTAAATGATTTCTTTCTTATATCAAGTTGGCATGCCTTAATTTTCTTAGGATGGTCTCCCATCTATGGTCTACGATGAATAATTTATTGGTCTCTGTATTATCAATAGATATAAATATTTTGTAGACTTGTATCATATCCCCTCTGAGAAATCACCTTTCTACAGAAAACATTCTTAACTCTTTCAGCCTCTCTTCATAGCTCTTACCCTTAAACCCACAGATCATCCTTGTTGTATTTGCACTCTCTCATAGCATATATCTTTTCTTAAAATAAAAGGGCCTAAACTTGGCAAATACTCTAATACTGGCCTAACATAGCTATTATACAGTGTACTTATACTGTAACTTCCTTACTCTTATAAACAACATTGCAATTTATTATACCTAGCATCTTATTAGCTTTATTCCTTGCTTCCAAATACTGATTAGCTACTTTCAAATTATTATATATCACAAAATCTTTTTCTTGGTCTACAGACTCAAGCCAATCCCTATTACCAATGTGAAGTACCTTACAATTTTTGTTCTTGAGATTCATTTGCCACTTATCACAAAAAGAGTATCAAGTTATGCTGAATTATATTATCATACTACCTTCAAGATTTCCAACAAATGAGTCAATTTAATATCATCTACAAACTCAGAAACCTTACATTTAAGTCCCTGGCCTATATCATTTTCTGCCAGAGAATAATATTGTGTTATTCTGCGTTCTGTAAAGATGCCGCCACTACTTTCCACTGACTTATTGGCATTTAGTTAAATACAAGCTGTTTTCTATTCCATAACCACTTTAATCAACCATGTACTACTACATCACATTGCAATAACTTCATCAGCCTTATGTGGGGAACCTGGCATGAGCATGTTTTAGACTTTGTGTATACTATGTAAGTTATTTGGCAAGCCCTACTGGCTTTGTGGGTTTCATGGTGTGTTGTTTTGGGGATTAGTTCTATTGAGCAGGACAGTCGATGGGCCCATGTGGCTTCTTACTATCTTTTTTTATTTTAATATTCTTATGCAAAACTTTGTTAAGTATAATATATAATATCAGCGTATTCCATAAATTCTAAGGTTTGTCTGACAGTGACCTACCTTTCTAAAACCATGCTGGACCCACATCATAAAAATCTTATTTTTAAATATTTCCATATATGACCTTTCAAAACTTTTACAACCAAGAGTCTAACTGGCCTATAATTTCCCAAATCTTCCTTACTACCTTTCTTATAAACAGACACAGCATATGCTGTTTTCCAAGTCATCTGGTACTTCACCAAATGTTATAGGTGGCTTAAAATCAAATACAGTGCTTGCAATCTGAACTTACCCTCCTTCAAATTCTACCACATATGGGCCCTATATGGGACCTGCAGCTTTACTTGAGTCAATACGATCCATAAAGATTTAATATTTTTTTACCTCAAATTTAAATTCTTTAAGTCTATTTATTACATGTACCCAGGGTTCACTTTAGGGAAAGTCGAGGAAAAATTAATTGAGAGAAGTCAGGAAATGTTTTGAATATGCTAGAAGTCAGGGAGATTCAAAGAAATTTGAAATTTTAAAATTCAAAACATATGAAGAATGATCCATGGATAAGTTGCATATTTTTGATACTTTCCTTACTGTATAGTGTGGAATAAAGAAATGTATTTGATAGGTAGAATGAAAAGGATGGTAGAGATGACATTCCCAACAAATCTACTTCTATCTGTTTCTTTCTATTTTTTTAGTTCACTGTACCTACTATTCTTCCTATTCTGTTAGGTAGAGGTTTGTTCCAAGTTCATCCTTTAGATTGAAGGTGATTGGTATATGAATGTGTTTTAGACTGCTGACTTATGACAATCTGTTGCTATGCTTTTTTCTTTTTAGGGATTTATACTTTTTTGAGGTGTTTTTTTTTGAGGGTTTGACAAAGTGATTTTTTATTGCAGTTGAAGGTATTTATTATTTATTTATAAAATGACTTCAAAACAAAAGTGTTTAGTGGTTGGATGTCAAAGTGAACCCACAGTTTATCAGGTGGTTGGGTAAGGACCTGATAGTTCCAAGGCATGCAGAAGTATGTAAAAGAACTTTGATCCAACATCGGACATCAAGCCGAAGTTTCACATTCAAAGGGGGAAACTCATTTGATAATCAAAACTCAGTAGGACCAACCATCATTGAAAAAACTTTTAGATTTATGTGTTCTAATAATACAATATTAGTGAAAGTGTGTGCACTGAAAATTATGCATTTATCCAACTTCTAATCCTTACTCAACCGATCCAGCAAATGACTACAAAGTGTTCTAGTAATAACCAGCAAAACCAGTTTATCAATCAGTTTCATCTTTTTTGCATTAAAGAAGATGTTACAAGATCTTGAAAATACTATGGGTATTAAGGTGGTGGATGATAAAATGTCTTTAAAGAAACTCGTTGTGCAGATATAGGAAACATTTAAATTAATGTTTCCTGATAGTGCTAGCTTCGAATTTTAAAATGGGGCTGATGAAATGTAAATACCATGATGGTACCTTGCTCCCTATTTTCTAGAAAGCAAAAGCACAATGCACTCTACTGCAGTGAAGCTCATTCTACCCATGAATTAAAATTCAAAATATTATTTTTTGGATGGTGATTGTCTTTCTAAGAGACTTGATTAGTTTTTCTTTAAAGTATCTGGGGAATCAATGTTATGTAGAATTTTGTGGCAAATTATTAATTAGGACTGATATTTTTGCATGGGAAATGCGACAGTGGAAGGAGGGTTTTCTATAGTGGCATTTTAGTGGAGAGTCTGAAGAAGAACATAGTCCTGATTTCTCAAGAACAGTACACAATGCTAATAGAATCTCTGAAGTATTCCTTAAAGTTCCTATCACTCAAAAATGTTGACAAATGTGGGGGGAGCTGCCATAGGAGATAAGAACATCTCAGAGTCAAAACAACCAAAAAGAAGAAGAAGAATAAAAAGGTTGAAAAAGAAAGGTGACTTTTTGGTTGACTTG